>WAAB01006095.1:0-43759 GCA_013389865.1 Piaya cayana
TCCAGAGCTCATAAACATTTCTCATTGAAACAATCTTGACAAAGAAAACTATTTTTGATTATATAAAGAGCAATATTTTAACAGATAGATGCAAGAAATAGAAAACATTCTTACTTCTCTATAAATATGCTTTCAGGGAGAAAATATTCCTGACATAGTCTTAGCGATCTGTTTTATCCTACAACTACTATGAACTGTCAATTTGCTGGAATTAACTGTAGGTGAGGATACTCTTTGCATTACATTGATAATAGATAAGATTAAATTAATCACATTTATGAGTCAATATTCAGGTCAATGTTGCAAAGAATATATGTACAGAAGCGGCTTTAAAAAGCACTAGCATATGTTTATATATGTATGTATATAAACAAGTATGTGTATGCACACAGTTGCGTACTGATAAATATTTCTTAGATATTACCTGGATTTCTCAAGCACAGCAGTTACAGAAATACACATTTCATGTGTTTTAGGTAAAATTAAGTGTTGGACAGGACTGTATCAGAAAGGAATATGAATATACAGTGCAGAAGCTGATGAGTACTCCTCTTTCCTGGTACTTGCAGAAGTGTAGGTTTTACTCAAGACATTTCTTGATCCTGTGATCACTATTCTATCCCACTTTGGACAAGAGTAAAAACTGAGTTTCTGCTGTACTATCAAGGGTTTGAAACACGGTTTTCTGCAATGATTTTCTGTAAAAATATAATGCCCATACAAAATACGTTATAGTCTGGAATGGAACAACCATTAGATTCTCTGATTTGCCTGATGTGAAGCATGATTCAAGAGTAAGTAAATTCACCCCAGTTTTGTGCAGTAAATGAGATGCTTCTACAGCCTCTGAGCCTTTAGGTCTGCACTTATTGACTGCCTGCTTTAACTGCTGAGTGCTTTGAGCTGTTAAGAGGAAGTAAGTACAGCAGACAAAGAACAGGCATAAAGGAGGCTTTATAAACTATATTTAAGACATTCAATTTGGATGCTGTACTGTGCCCCAAATGTTGGACATGAAAGTTATTTCCATTTTCTGTAGACAACCATAAGAGACCATTAAAAGCAAAGAGTCATTTGGCAGCTTCCCCCCTTCTAGAGATCTTAATTACATAGATCTTTGTGCTATAAGGCTGCAGAAGGACTATCCCTTGATTTTTCCCTATTAAAAAAAATACACTGCATGAGAGGAGGTGTATGTGATGAAGTACTGGATAGCATTCTAACTGGGCTTGGGAGAGTAAAAGGGAGCATATCCCTAAGTTTTTCTCATTATTTGTGTGCTTCAGCAGTGGTTTTTTCTCAAAGTACAAAGTTTATAGTGCATTTTAGCACGACTTGAAAAATGCAACTCAGGATGATTAGCCAGTCTAGTAAAAAAAAAAAAAAAAAAGCAAAGCATAGCCAGTATTTCCTACCTGATTCAGTCTTTTGAGTCACAGTGGGTGTCAAGGAATAGTAAGAGATCATTTTGTTGTATTAGTCAACATATCTTTGAAATGACGTCTTGAAACTGTTCTTGTTACTGGTGTTAGTAAAACTCCAAACCAGAATGGCTAAAACCAGATTTTCTTCCACAGCTCTTATGGGGTTTGTCTATACTTAAATATACATTACACACTACAGTTTAGGTAATTGATGTGCAATTTCAACTATATACTATTTTACGTATCTTTCTTCAAGTAAACTTTACTTTTGACATAATTTGAATTTATTAATATTTAATTTGAAATAAATTTCAGATAGCAAAATTTTTTAGCTACATCTAAGCTTCTGCAAAGTGTTCTAAAATGTTTTAGATTCTTCTTTAAAAAAATCACTTATTTGCAAGAAGCAAAGTCTCTTTCAATAATTCATACCAATACTGAATGACCACAGAAATGTGTGTGTTTGCATGCTACGTATACACACACACTCTCACGTATACATATATATCTATAATACAATCATTTACTTACAGCACAGAAATATCACAAAACAACCATTAGACACCTATGGAAGGAAATAGTTGGGAATTTTGTTTATTTGTTTCTGCTTTCTTGAAGGGGCACAGCCTCCAATAGCTTTTCTACTTTTAGAAAACTTGTTCTTTGCTGACAGTTGGGATATAACTATATTTCATAAACCCTAAAGCTCCCTAGTTGCAGGAAATAAATTGATTTTGTGAAAATATGCGACCCACAAGTTTTCAGCATGGGTCCTGAACAGCCTGTCCCTAAAGTAGTTATTTCCATTTACACCCCTGACCTGCTGGTGTCTTTGGCAGTACTATAGTTTTTCATGTGCTTCAAAAGCCACAGATCTGTTTCCATCCTTCTTAATTTAATATAAACCACACACACTTCTGTCAGTAAGGGCTTTCATTTTTATACTTCTTCGATTTCATGACACCAATGGTTCTATATTTCACAGTGTAGAGAGCAGAATTAAATTATATGCTCTCAGACTTCAGCAATATCTGGTTTATGTGATTCAAGACCTAAACACAAAGAAGAGGTCACCCTCAATATTTCTGTAAATGACTCTGGAGTAGTATATATGGTAAGTCTGACAAAGTTTGATTTGCTTGTTGTCTATGAAGTGGGGCAAAAGCCCCACACGTATCAATGAGAGTACTAAAATGCAGCCGTATAATCCAACACACAGTTGTTACTTTTTGTCATAATTCTACAGAGGTCAGAAAGATTTAAATAGGAGTTTCTATTTTTTTTTCCACCAATTCTAACATATCTCACTATTTTAATCTCTTCCAGCAGAACTTCATCTTTTAAAAAGCCTCCTCTTACACTTGAGAGCAGAAGTTGGACTTAAGTCTGTATAAGTTCCATTAAATGGCTGTTGCTATACAGAATCCAAACTATCAGATTAAATTTAGAAAACTTTTTTTTGTGTACCTAAGGAAATTGTTATTTGTATTGAATATTTTAAATTCTTCTACAGTGTGTACTTTCTCAGTTTGAGGTAATGCCTCAAGAGTCTTTGCTGTAATTGGTTCACTATAGAACTGTGATTTCTATTGTTTCAGTGTCTGCAATTCTCATAGATATTTCTGTCCTTAATCCAGCCATTGAACCATTGTAATTCTGACAAATTACTTATTTCTCTCAGTAGACGGACTCATGGGCTGATTCTTCCACTACAGTGAGAAAATAAACAGAGAATAGAATACGCAATAAGAATGTACATGCATTACTGGGAAACTATCTGAAGGAGTGTT
The DNA here is from genome assembly GCA_013389865.1 of Piaya cayana. Lineage (NCBI taxonomy): Eukaryota > Metazoa > Chordata > Aves > Cuculiformes > Coccyzidae > Piaya > Piaya cayana. The sequence continues at coordinate 3,215 of WAAB01006095.1, forward strand.
TTTTATAGTGTCTTCTGGGTGATGGAATGTACAAGTACAGGTCAGATTCTGTCACTGAGTGTAGCTAGAGGTGAAGTTTAACAGTTTCTTCAAAGAATATTAGTTTTATCACATTATTGACAACACATATTTAAAAGAATCGCTATGTATTTCTCTGGCTGCAAGGCTGAAATAACAAATATTGGTGGCTTGTTACTTTAGTGGGATGATAATTTCTAGCAAAATGATAAAGCAGGTGAATTAAAGCTCACATGGCCCTTTGAAAATATCCATCATATGACTTATGTTTCATGTTTATACATCTGCATATATTCCTGGGTATTTTAAGATTATGCAGGCATCAGTACCACCATTACCTAGTGGACAACTGGAATATTCAATAGCCATTGATACTCTCTCAAATTAAAAAACATTCTCATAATTTTTTTATTAAAGGGAAAATCAAGCCTTTGAGTACTTTTCATAACTGAAAAATATAAAATGTGATGTGTAGCGAAATATAGCTGATTTTCAGTGTTTCAAACCATGAAAGTATTTCAGAAAACAAATTAGGTACAGCACGTTTGAAATAAATTCTGAAATTCTTTCCTCCATATTCTGTTTGTATATAAATGTAAAGGAAGAAAGATAAATATAAATTAAAGGAATTAATCTGAAGTGGCAACAATTAGATGGTGATAATATTTTTTTAAAAAATTAGCTTTGTTTAGGATTTTATTTAAAATGTTGAAACAGGTATATCAATAACTCACGTATACATGTATAACTTGCATATTGCTATTTACTGAAGACAGCACACAAAAGGATTACCTTTTGAATGAAACAAATATATCAAGTGGTGTCCTTCAGGGGTCTGTACTGGGACAAGTGTGGTTTAATATCTTCATCAATTATATAGACAGTGAGGTTGAGTGCACCCTCATCAAGTTTGCAGATAACACAAAGCTGAGTGGTGCAGTTGCCACATGGGAAGGACAGGATGTCATCCAGAGTGACTTGGACAAACTGGAGAAGTGGGACTCTGAGAACCTCATGAGGTTCAACAAGGCCAAGTGCAAAGTCCTACACCTGGGTCGAGGCAATCCGCGATCTCAGTACATGATCAGGGATGACACGGCGCACCTTCCCTATGAGGACAGGCTGAGAGAGTTGGGCTTATTCAGCCTGGAGAAGAGAAGGCTCAAAGGGGACCTCATAGCAGCCTTCTAGTACCTGAAAAGGGTCTAAAAGAAAGCTGGAGAGGGACTTTTTACAAAGGCATGAAGTGACAGGACTAGGGACAATAGATATAAACTGAAGAGGGTCAGATTTAGACTAAAGATATGGAGGAATTTCTTCACTGTGAGAGTGGTGAGGCACTGGCACAGGTTGCCCAGGGAAGTTGCCCCCTCCCTGGAGATGTTTAAGGCCCAGTTGGATAGGGCCTTGGGTAGCCTGATCTAGTGGGAGGTGTCCCTGCTAATAACAGTGGGGTTGGAATTAGATGATCATTAAGGTCCATTCCAACCCAAACTATTCTATGATTCTATGATGTTAATTGCAAAGGTGTAATAAACTATATATGTTGTCAGTAATAAAGTAACAAGTCTTCAGTATCAGAATTACCAGATTTTATGAGCTTTATTATTTTAAAACAATCAGTTAAACCTAGGATTTTTTCATTAGCTGAAAATCCAACTGTAGCAAAATGTGTTACTCTTCTGTTTATATTTTAAAAGTTCTGGGATTGTGTATATTGTTTTGCCGAATGTGTATGTAGACCTTAAAGCCATTTCTGGTTTATTTTCCAAAAGAATTCAGTTATTGTCCACTATTACCATATTTTTCTTATAAAAAAGATATAAATTCATTTTGAATGAATACACAAATTATCTCTTTTTCAGTCTTTTATGCAACTTATAGCAAAACTTGTTCTTTTAATCTTTTTAATTTCGTCATGGTTTAACACTCACAAGACCTGAATGCATGCTTAATCATGGAAGGATGGCCACAAGCAGGTGATTTCACAAGCTCAGTGTTTTTTTGAATTGAAGAACAAGAGAATATTTAGTTTCTTGAACCAGAAGCCATACATATATACACACAGGCATATATATGCATATACATACATACATTTAACTTCCAAAGGAGATCAGTATTAACGGTAATTATGTCTCATTTTTTAAAACAAATCAGTTTTGTCTGCCTATTCCATTTCACTTTCCACTGGACCAACTTCTTCACACTGAACACACTTGCTTTTCCTACCTCTCACTTGAGCACTCTCAGTCATACAATCATTTCCTATAATTTGATATTGGAAATGTCATAATGAAGAACTTGGATGAGCTGCATTAGAAATAAATGGAACCTGCTGTAGAATGTAGTATTTTGTATTTAAATCAACAGAAAACACACTTCTGAGAAAAAAAATCCTGTAAGCTAATCAGCTCTTTTTTAGATTTTTAACGTCCTGTAATTCCATTAATAGCAAGTGTAAGTTATAACCTGACTGCTGCCTGAAGAATCTAAACTCCAGAATAATAGAAGAATTGTTTGCTATTAACTGAAACCTTTTCTCCTTTTTCCCAACAACTACTTTCTTCAGAAAATGAAATTGCTGACCTCAATGATACTTTAAAATTTAGATGTCTTTCTGGCAAGGTTTGATTGATTTAAATACAATGTATATCAAGATACTGATTATCTTCATCACATTTCATTTTTTTAATCCATAGTACTATGCTAAAACTGAAGATTTAGTTGCCATACTTTGTATTATGAACATCTGCATTGATAAAAGTATTTTGTTAAGCAAAATTCTAAATAAAAATGATTAAAAGAACTGGAATTTTAAGATACGGAGAAAATTTACTGTACTTGCTGATATTTAAGTCTAATTATCTAGTTTGAATTTGTATCAGAAAGAACTGAAAAGTGAAATTTGTTTTTTTAAAATCAGGTAGTGAAAAGACCTTCAAATACTCAAGTAGATTTCTGCAAAATTTTTATAGACAGTGAGTAAACAAGACTGTTCTTATTGCATGTAGCAACTTTCTTTCTTATTAACAGATTTAAAACTTCCTTGTTTTTTACTTCATCTTTCATTTAAGACAGGGAAACGTCATTGTGCTTATAGGAAAAAAAAACAAAAGTGAGTCGTTGCCCAAAGTGATTTAGAGTTCAGGGCAGAAGCAGGAGGATCCATCTCAAAGTGCCCTGCTGTCATTATTGGAACATATCTCTGCCAGGCTCTATACAGGCTCTGTATAAGGTTCCCTATGTTTTCCATCTCAATTTCTTCTTTGTCATACATACATAGAGAAATCATCAATACAGCAGATTTGTATGAGATTGTCAGGTGGTCTGTAACTCTACAATCTTCTGCTGAAAGCAGACCTGTAACATCACAGTAAGCTGTTGTTGGATAAGGTCATGAAGAAAGAAAGCGAGGTACTAGCTGAATTGTTCCTCAAAATCTTGTGCTAACAAAATGTCACTACAAAATACGTACGAAGGAAAATTTATTTTAATTGTAGCTAGAAACCTCACAATGGAAGAAAAATTTAAGTCTCCCGGATTTCTTTATTTTTTTTCCTTTGGGGCTTGAATATTCTTAATGGTGATATTAGCTTTCATATAAATATCTATGTCTCTTGGCAATGCTTCGCTTGACTGAAAGTGTTTCTCTCACTGCAGAGTTGTATTGAGATTTGCTACGGCTATAGACCTTGGGACTGTAGGCATAGATTTCAGGTTTAGCACCATAAATCGCCTTTTTGGTCATTGAAAGTCTGTTGAGGAAAACTTATGAAAAACATGCACATATGAAAATACATTCTTTAAATAGGGGTTGCTTTATCTGTCAGAATGTGCAATAGAGTACCTAGTGTTTGGCTGTGATGTTCACATTTTGTGGTTAGAATGCAAAAACTTTCCACTTTCTCAGAAAAATAATCTGTTCACTTCTCATAGTTTAAACCAAATCAGGACAGAAGTGGTTGTTAATTTATTAACAACACATAATTAACTGGCAATCACTGTGTTATACATTCAGGATGAGTATCAATAATTCAACAGATAAGCAGTGTTAGTTGGGTACTTAGAAAATGTTACATCTACAAATTACTAAGCATATTTCTAAATCTAACCCCAAATATTTTGAATCCCACACATTCTCAGACACATCTGGGCTACCAACATACTTTTTTTCTGGGCAATAGGCTAGATATATTCAATCCCTAAGTACACACCCTTTCTGAAAGAGATGTGGATGCTCAAGGTCTGTGTGTCCCCCTGTTGCTTCCTACAAAGGATCACTCCACAGTTTCTCCACATGCACCCTGAGCTGTGGGCCCCTGCTTGCTGGGTCTTCTGCCCTAGTTCCATGCAAGCTGCTCCCAGTGCCCCTCAGGGAGGCTTCACCATCAGCCCTGTGATCACCCTCATTCTCAAAAGATTTTGATTGAGCTTTTTATAGGAGAAATTAGACTACCAAAGCAGCATAAATAACTAGCTATGCAAACAATTACAATCTTTGAATTCACCTGAAATTCAACAAGGAGGATGAGCAATAAGATTCCCATGAGCCAAAATCCTTCAAAATTACACTGAGAATTTCATCTAAGGAACTGCTGGTCAATAAAGAAGTCATTTCATAGAATCATAGAATCATAGAATCATAGAATTATAGAATAGTTTTGGTTAGTTCCAACCCCCCTGCCATGGGTGGGGACATCCCACTAGATCAGGTTACCCAAGGCCCTGTACAACTGGTCCTTGAACACTTCCAGGGATGGGGCATCCACAACTTCCCTGGGCAACTTGTGCCAGTGCCTCACCACTCTCACAGTGAAGAAATTCTTCCTAATGTCCATTCTAAATCTGCCCTTTTCCAGTTTATATCCATTCCCCCTTGTCCTGTCACCACAAGTGTCTATGAATAGTCCCTCTCCAGCTTTCTTGTAGGCTCCTTTCAGGTACTGGAAGGTCATTATAAGATCTCCTTTGAACCTTCTTTTCTCCAGGTTGAATAAGCCCAACTCTCTCAGCCTGTCCTCATAGGGAAGGTGCTCCATGTCATCCCTGATCATGTACTGAAAACAGGGATTGCCCCAAACCAGGTGTAGGACCTTGCACTTGGCCTTGTTGAACCTCATGAGGTTCTCAGAGTCCCACTTCTCCAGTTTGTCCAAGTCACTCTGGATGACATCCTGTCCTTCCCATGTGGCAACTGCACCACTCAGCTTTGTGTCATCTGCAAACTTGATGAGGGTGCACTCAATCTCACTGTCTATATCATTGATGAAGATATTAAGCAGCACTGGTTCCAGGATGGACCCCTGAGGGGCACCACTAGTCACAGATCTCCATCTTTGAGCCATTGACTGCTAGTCTCTGAATACAACCCTTCAATCAGTTTCTTAATCACCGCACCATCCACCCATTCAATCCATATCTCTCCAGTTTAGAGAGGAGGAGGATGTGGGGGACCACGTGCAAGTCTTTACAGAAGTCCAGATAGATCACATCTGTTGGTTTACCTGTGTCCATTGCTGTAGAATGTGGTTTTGCAGATGTTTGTGAATTTGCTGAAATATGATTGATTACAGGATTAGCTATGTAGACATTAACTTCATTCTGCTAAACTCCAACAAACCTAGGGACAGGAGTGTTTTGATCTTTCTTGAAACGGAAAGAATTATACCTAAATGTCTAATTGGAGAGAATATAAAATATTAAAAGAAATGGTCTTTAGATTCTAGCTTCATGTGCAAAATCTGAAATGGAATATAGTTTCACATGCAAACATACACTCACACACACACATACAAAAGCAGCATTATGAGAGGATTTAATCCTCTTCATTTTTTTCCAAAGCCTTTCTGAAATGCCTTCCCCAAGGCAGTTCAGTGAAGCAGTTCCCAGAGCATTTCTGTATCTGTCATTTGTCTATGTGTTCACTGCCTGGTGTTCATTTAATGTTCTTAATGCTCGCAATCATCTGGTTGTGCTCTTGTCGTTTAACAATTTTTCTATTTTTTTTGTCTTCCTGTTTACAGAAGATCATTTGATAATTTCAGAAGTAGGCTTACAGTATTTTTACATAGGTTGAGTCCTCTTATGACCAAGATAGCTTCTTTATAATGTCACCATCACATTTCCGGTGGGTTTGAGATTTGTTTTTTAGTTCTGACAGATTATGATCAGACTTTTTCTTGGCAACTCCATTCAAAGTGTTACAACTACCATGTCCTGAACGCCATTGCCATTTGATTTAAAGCTTTGTAGTGGCCAAGATGTGGCACATACAAGTATGTCAATGTCTAGAGATTTGCAGAATAGGCACCAATATCTCAGGTAGTAACTTAATTTCTTCTTTTGGTTTTGGCCAGTATTGAAATGATGAAATGCATGTAGGTTTATGTCATAGGTTTCTGGAAATTTGCATGGTGGATTCATGGAGTGTTTGGTGGTATCTGGAGAAAGGTTCTTTCTCCCCATTGCCAGTATAATTGATTACAAAATTAAAAATAAAGGAGGTAGAAATAAGGGTGGCTTCCAAAGTCATGAAGGATACTGGCACTTTTAAAGGAGGAATAACAATTCAAAAGAGAAAACTATGTGTGTCTCATCTTAATAACACATTCTGGATAACCAAATTGAGCAAACAAAATATAAGAAAATATACAAAAGCCATAATTTGAGTGTAAGTCATTCTAGGTTGCAAAAAGTGAGCAATTCTATCCATATCCATAACAAAAGTCTTACTTCATAATTTAATGGAGTATTCTTGATAATTAAACTCAGAAATTTGGTATCTAACCATGAGAATTTATTCTGATCTTGTTTAGTACACTTCATTTAATGTAATCTCTCCTCATGACATAATGATAGGTGCATCAAAATAAGAATAATTCTCTGGGGCATTCTCTCTGTTATGAAAACTATTATTTAAAATTGTTAATTTAATCTGATATAAGAGATACGGAGGCATTTGTGATCTCCGGTAAAATGAAGGAAAATTTTTGTCTTTTCATTTGATTATGATCCAAAACAGGAGGTTATCTAGGGTTATTTTGTTGCTTACCTTAATAATTATTTATGTAATGATGATCTTGGTGGCAGGGTTAGGATATTCCTCAAAGTACAGTTTGAACTGAATTCTATTAGTAAAACCATTCCTTTTAAATGTATCTTCTATTAATTAAATAAATTATTGTTTAATTTCCTGTAATCAATCTTTCCCGTTAGTGCTCTGTTCTATTTCAAACATATCTCAAGGAAGGGAGTATTTTAACCATGTGTACTTAAAGAGTTATTTGTTCCATTAATATGTAATATAGATTCCATACCGAAAACTAAATTCACAGACTACCGGAGAAGGGGTTATACATACTGTTTTGAATTTCTCTTTTGTACGTTATTACAGAACTTTTAAATGACTGATATTATAATTCATACTACTGGAGAAGAAAAAAACTAAAAAAATTACTGTAGCATTCCAAAAAGCCTCTAAAATATATGTGGTTTGTAAAATGTCGTAGCATAAATTTATGACTACCTTTCCACTAGTTTTGTGAGAGAAGACATAAACGAAGGAGGAATAACTGGCATTTCAAGGTCCCTCTTTAATCTTCTGAGATATTTATTCTTAAAGAAGCTTAAGAGCATTCTGTTGGCAGCCTCCACCAAGATGAAGGTCAGCATATGAAGTCGTTTATTAAGTTAGAAGGTGAATAAGAGAAAAAGTGTGTCTCAATTTCTATTCTGAAATTTCAAGGGCAGCTATGATGTCTTGAAAAGTAACTATTGACATTCCACTTGCATTATATAATACAGCAAATAAAACATGAGACTACAAAAATATTGTGACCAAAACAAGGAATAGTTGTCTGAAGTTTGCTTCTGTTGGAAACAACAGCTTCATCCAGAAAGTGAACAATTTGAGAGGGAAATCACTGGATGATAGCTGAGAACATGATGAAATTTTAAGGTAAAAATTAACACCTTTGGTTCAGATAGATAGTATACAAATACTGCAACGAGATTTAATTTTTTTTTTTTTTTTTTACTATTCTCTTTCCTGCATTTCCTCTATATGTAAAATCTCTGTAGAAATGTGCAAATGCCGGAAGCTGCTGTTCTGGGAACAGATTTTCACATTGCATCGTATATTCAAGCAATTAGCATGAACTGTTAGGTGTTCTAAAACAATGTACTCAAAAATTTACCCTCATGATAGGACCAGTTTAGGGTTAGTAGCCATGAATTTGGAGAAGAATCTCTTTTGGCAACCAGAAAAGAAGGTCTACGACTTAATTATGAATTCATTAGAAGTTACACAATCATCAGTTTCTGTTTCTAGAAACATTTTATGCCTTAATATGGAATCACATTATTTCAGTTGACAGAGATTGCTTGCAAAAGACTTGCCGTTTTATTTTCATGGTTTAATTAAAAAATGTGATTCTACTCATATTGAAGTTAACAGCAAAATTCCTGCTCATTTCAATGACAGCTGGATTGGTCTATAAATGTCCCTTTGTTATGCTTATTCTACTGTGCATAGTATGTTTTTCTTTAACAACATTCTGCAATTAACAACAGTTTGACAGACTAAAAGATCCACTGTTTCATACATATTATTGCTGCACAAAGCTGAATTATGGGTTTTGTTGACAGAGGGGAAATACTGTTAAGTAAAATGTGCTCTCTTTCACACAAATTTACCATTTACCTTCCACTTTGAAATCTATTTTGTTGTATTCAATTCAGAGGTGTATCCAGTTTTCTTTTATAATATATTTGCATTCAGAACAAGTAAGCAGATAAAAATCCTCCACACATCTAAGGCTACTTTGAAGTTAAAATGTTTAAGAGAAGTTGAGTGCTTGTGTGCTTTTAATCTTATATGAACAAAGTCTTAAGTAGCAAAACATTCATTTTGAAACATCAGCAATTTGGTTAGATTAATTCATACAGATTAAAACTTGTTTAGATATCAGTGGTCAAGAAATCCTCTCTTTAAATATATCTATACTATAGTAGCTCTTAAACATATTATTCAGTTTAAAAACTACAGAACATAAAGATGAATGTATTTTATGAAAATACTTGGGAACATGAGAGATTTTTATGAGTATTTAGACTGAAAAAAATTCCCTGTAAATCTGCATATCCCAAGATTTGGCATTAATTGAAATAAATTGGGGTTTAACTAATTTTCCATACTGTCCTGTCCTTTTAATCAGGCAGAGTACTTTTTAATTTAGCAGAGGAAACAATTCATGGTATTATCTGGCTAAAACATGCAGCTTATTTTTAAGGCATCTTTCTAAGGGCCAATACAGACAACATAAAGTCACATAGTTGCTGCTGATGGAAGAGGAGAGAAAGGGGGTATGACATGAGAGCACAAACCATAGTAACAGTCTGGATTTAAAGCAGCTTCTCTTGTTGAATTCCACCATTAAACAGCAGCAACTCTAGATAATAAACTTTGATTATATGAAAATATTGACCTCAAATACAGAAATTCTAATAGGTGATAAACCAGGCAATAGACGGTTGTGCTCTTTCTGGGAAAAAAATCCTTGAATAATTAATTCCTTGTTCCAGGGGAAAAAAATTCCCTAACTATATCAGAAGACTGTTTTTCTATTTTGAAGTAAATTATGACAGTAAAAAACTTTGGTTTCAGAAATGAATCCCTAATCTCTTTAAATTTAACCCTCATAGATAAGATAAGAATTTGGGAAAATATGAGGAATGCTAATTCATTCTATAATATTGATTTGGTCTGCAGCTCAATAAAGCAACAGTCAGTTTGAGTATGTGCTTTAACTTCCTTAGGTACATTTTACTCCATAATAGCCTCACTCAAGCCTCTGTTTGAATCTGCAGAGGTGTCACTGTTTCTGTCTTTTTTTTTTTGTCTGCAAAACAAACTGCAATTGTATAGCCACAGAGCTCTGTACCATTCTTTCCATCAAAATGCTAATGAGACTAAAACTCTTTTTCTCCTGAGACAATGTTAACATTTAACAACTCTCAAACAATAAGAAATCCTTCCTCTCACACCATTTTTAGAATAATAAGGATAATTTACTATTTCTGGTTCATATATTTGCCTTTTGTGTCTTGTTTCTCAGATGTTCTTTTCATATTTCTTCTTTTTATGACTGTTTTCTCTGTACAGGCAGAGCTTTTTAGTTCCAGCAATAAGTATTTAAGACTTTCAAGAAGTGAATTCCACAGGAAACAATACTCAGCCCTTTTAATTTCATACATGTAGGTACATATAGTTCATGTTTATGGTTAAAGTGCAAAGCTTAAGAACTACTCTTCACAGAGTTTTGTGCAAGTATTTCAATTTGAGAAAATACAGGTCAGTCAGTCTGACCTTGATCCCTGAGAAGGTGGTGGAGTGAATCATCTTCAAAGCTATTTCCAAACATGTGAAGAACAATGAGAAAATTAGGAGTAGTCAGTATGGATTTATGGAAGGAAAATAATGTTTAAACCATTTGGCAGCCTCCTACAATGAAATGGCTTGTTTGATGGGCAAGGAGAGTGCAGTGTATGTTAATTATCTTTAATTGTGCAATGTTTTAAATGTTATTTCCCATGAAGTCTCCACAGACCAACTGATGAGGTCTGAACCTGGTAAATGTACAGGGAGTTGGACTGAAAACTGAATGAACTGCTAGGTTCAAATATTTGTGATTGGTGCACAGCTGTAGGCCAGCTAGCACCTAGTCTAGTCACTAATAGAGTACCTCAGGGGTCATTACTGGGGTCATTACTATTCAACATATTCATTACTGACCTGGATGATGGGGCAGAATGCACCCTCAGCAAATAATACAAAACTAGGACTAGTGGGTAATATTTCATACAGATTTATTTTCATTCAGAGGGACCTCAACAGGCTGGAAATATCAAGTCCTGCACCTGAAGAAGAATAACCTGTACTGGAAAGCAGCTTGACAGAAAGGAACATGGTGGTCCTAGTGGACAAGCTGAGCACAAGGCAGAAATATGGCCTTATAACAACAAAGACAAACAGCATTTGGAAATGCATTAGGAAGACCACTGCCAGCAGATCAAGAGAGATGAGAGAGCCCCTTTGCTGGGCCCTAGTGAGACACATGTATAGTACTGTGTCCAGTTCTAGACTCACCAGTACAAAACTTTGCTCTCTACAGCTGCCTGAAGGNATGGCATGGACATACCTAAGTAAGACCAGTGCAAAGCCACTAATGTGATTAAGAGACTTGGCTCATATTTCATATGAGGAGAGGCTGAGAAAACTAGGACAGTTTCATCTTAAGAAGAGGGGTATATTGCCACTGTGTATGAATCACAGCACTATAGAATATTTCAATGTTGAAAATACCCATTAAGATCATTAAGTCTAACTTCCTGATCATTGCAGGACATTCTAAACCTAATCCATATTACAGAGAGCATCACCCAGATACTTCTTGAACTTTAAAAGGCTTGGTGCCATGACCACTTCCCTGAAAAGCCTGTTCCAAAGACTGACCATCCTCTTGGTGAAGAATCTTTGTTAATGTCTAATCTGAACTTCTCCTGACTCAGTATCATTCTGTTTCCAGAGTGAGATCAGCACCTCCCCCTCCTCTGCCCCTCTTGAGGAAGTTGTAGACAGTGATGAGGTCATCCTTCAACCTTCTCCAAGCTAAAAAAGCCAACTGACCTCAGCTGCTCCTCTTAAGTCTTGCCCTCAGGAGCTTTCATCATCTTGGCAACTCTCCTGTGGACAAACAAATAGTTTGATGTCCTTCTTATATTGAGACACTAGAAACTGCACACAGTACTTGAGGTGGGGCCACATCACTGCAATGTAGAATGGGACAATCACTTACCTCAACTGACTCCTGATTGGAGTGATTAAAGAAGACAGAGTTAGTCTTTTCTCAGTGGTGTCCTGTGTCAGAAAAGTAGGTAACAAGCAAAAAAATGAAATACAGGAAATCCCATTTATACACAAACATACAAAATCACTGTGAGGGTGGTCAAACAGTGAAACAGGCTACCCAGAGAGGCTGTTGAGTCTTCATTCTNTCCTTCAACCTTCTCCAAGCTAAAAAAGCCAACTGACCTCAGCTGCTCCTCTTAAGTCTTGCCCTCAGGAGCTTTCATCATCTTGGCAACTCTCCTGTGGACAAACAAATAGTTTGATGTCCTTCTTATATTGAGACACTAGAAACTGCACACAGTACTTGAGGTGGGGTCACATCACTGCAATGTAGAATGGGACAATCACTTACCTCAACTGACTCCTGATTGGAGTGATTAAAGAAGACAGAGTTAGTCTTTTCTCAGTGGTGTCCTGTGTCAGAAAAGTAGGTAACAAGCAAAAAAATGAAATACAGGAAATCCCATTTATACACAAACATACAAAATCACTGTGAGGGTGGTCAAACAGTGAAACAGGCTACCCAGAGAGGCTGTTGAGTCTTCATTCTAGGAGACATTAGAAAACTGACTGGTAATGATTCTGGACAACCTGCTTTAGATGACCCTGCTTTGATCAAGGGTGTTTGATCAGGAGGTTGACAGAGATCTCTTCCACCTCTTCCTGTGATTCTGACATATAGGTCACTGTTACTTATTCATTTTCATCAGCTTACACGTTTCAAGGAAACTTGAAACTTTCAGGCAACTTTCAATATTTGTTTTGTATGATGTAGCAGGTTACGTATGAATCTAGGTTTGACTCTGACATTCAGAAATCTAGTATAGGACCAAAAGCATGGCTGTTCTGGGGCACACCAAAGGTCCATCTCAATTAGTGACTGCTACCTGAATGTGAGCAGGGTCAGATGCCAACTGGAAAAGTACAAGAACAGCCAATCCTACAGCAGCACTTCCCTTGGTATACTTCCTCAAACTGATTTGCTATATTCTGTCTTTCTTTTTCTTGACAACCAAAGACCTTTTATAGAAGCTATATAGGATTTTGAAGCCCACAGATAGAAGCTTACAGGTAAAAAAGAAAAAAGTGAGGTATAAGGAGGGAATAACACTGCTGAATTCTGCCCTTGCAAGGCAGTGCATAATCAAAAGAATAAGATGAAATACACTTTGAAAAAGTGATAATTCAAATTATGGCACACTATGTTCTTTGAGGGTGGTTTTCCATAATTTGACCTGAATAGCTGTGGAATGAGGTTTACTGAGCCTCAGGTGAGTATCCTAGCGAGTCTGTCTCTGCATGAGAAAGGCTTTCCTTCTTTTTTGCATTATGGAGTTCGGAAGTACTACTTCTTCCAAAGAACATTGTCCTTTATTCCCTCTATGCATGATAAGTCCACATCTTTTAAGTAGAAGAATGATCTCATTATGTGATACCAGATTTGGAAGTTCAGTTACAGATTTTAAACGCTTATGATATAATACAGTTCTAATTCAGTAGTCTCAAATTTGCGTTTCCTGACTTACTTCCAGAAGACTTATTCTACAGTGATAACATTAGATTCAGGTTTTCCTCATTGTTACACAGGGCCTGTTAATTTTAGCAACAGATTGTATATAAATATGTAATGAACTTCAGTTACTGTGACAAAGCCTGCATATGTAGTGCTAGGCTGCTTCCCATTCATCTGCAGTTATATCTCAATGGAAAAGAAAAGCTGTAAGAGCCTTTGAGCCTCACTGTCATAGACCACAAAATTTTCTATCAGTTAAATGGTTTGTTTTGTCTAAGTTTAAAAAGTAAGATTGAAGCTATTGATAACCACATAATTCCATTTGTGTATGCAGCAGTACCATACCGTACTGTGTGTTCAATAATTTCAGCCGTAAAACAGTGCTGATCTCTGAAAATTGCTCAGGCTAGGTAAGGTTCTCAGTGCAGTACTTCTGAACATCACAGGAGATGTTAATCCTTTTTCTAAAGACAGAGTGATGATGCTTAGGTGTACGACTGTTCATGTGACACTGGGATGAATGCAGCAAAACTTAAGCATAAAAAACTTAAGCATAAAGCCTGAGACACAAGGTTATGATTTTGTATCATAAGGCATTGTGAGTTGTAGTGAAGTAACTCCTATCATACCAACAGGCTTCCCTTTTCCTTGTAGGTGATGTCTAAAAGGATTATTCATAGAGAGTAAATGCGTATATGAAGAAGTTATCAGAAATGTTTCCTGCCATATGGGAGTAGTTATTTGGTCTGCTGTGCATCATTAACACCTTCATAACGTTTCTTGTATGCAATTAATTATGTAATTGCAAATTGTCTTTGAAAAGATTGATATCACAAAGCAAAACAGTATCTTCATTTACTGTCAGGTGATATAATAAAGATGACATGTTTCTAGACTTAAAGCATTTTTTTCTAACATAAACCTTTTAATTATTTTCCAAACTAATGTAATAAAAAAATACTAAAATATCTGTCAAAGAATACATATTCACTATGAAAGAGTGCATATTATTATTAAAAATTTAGACATTTTTACATCACTGCTATTAACAGATTTGTCTGCAGCTAATTTGCTTTTCATGTTCCTGAAGGGCAGCATAGTTGATTACAAATAAATGGAATTATTTCTGAATAGATCACGGAGCTTGTGTGATTAACATGATATATGAATGCCTCAAGCATTACAGTTCTGCTGCCCTGAGGCACTGATCCTCAGTTTTACTGTAGCACTATTAGTAAGAGAAGGCAATGTTGTATCCTTCCGTAGTCTGATCCTTTAAAGTCTGGCTTTAAGAGTCTTCAGCATGACAGATTTCCACTAAAACAATTTGGCAGCTCAAAAACCTTAGAAGAGTTTGAGCTGCAAGCAAAAGACAGAGATGTGAAAGAAGGTAAAATTCTCTTCTCCTTTGTACTCATTGTGACACATCCTTGCAGAACACAAACTTTCCAGAATAAAAGACATGTTCTGTTAAACTCACATTGTTTCTCTGTCAAGGCAGTCAGTTCCATTCCTCTCAGCAGAAACTCCAGAGACAAGAGAATATATAAACTGAAGAATAAGCATTACACGGTTTTCTTTTTGATCATGAGAGCAAAAATGTGTTTCAAGCATTACAGTTTAATAACACCCAAATACTGAAAATATATAGGGTCTCTTATTTATTCTGGATTTTAAACGACCTCAAGAAGATGTAACATATCTGCATTTACACATGACCACCCTGAATCTTCTTCCTTGAGCAGTTTAATTTTCCTAGCATGTGCATCACCGTGATTTCTGAGGAGCTGTTATAAATAGAAGGATTATACCTATGGGTTGCAACCAATATTTTTCTGCTTAGGGAAAAAAAAAATCCTAAACCACTATTTGTCTAGCACCTAAAAATAATATTGTACCTGTTTAAAAATTTCAGCAGATTTTTCTCTTTCCAGATTTCAGGATGCAGTTATTACGTTTACGTATACATATCAGTAATTTGTATTACTGAAGGACAGCAAATGTGTATCCAGTGTGTATAGACAGATGAACAATTAAAATACCTGCATTTTCGCTATGATTAAGAAAGATGTCAAGAGCCAAGGGGCTTGTAAAGTGAGAACTGCACAGCAGTTGGAGCAGGGTGTTCAGACTGATGTCAGCTTGTGTCCTGCTAGCTATTAAGGTAGACTAAATGATCATGGAACTGGCTCCAAAAACATCCATGCAGGGATAGCTGTAATTTAATATTTTGGATGAGAAAATACAGAGCTACTTTAACCAGACATTTTTTCACATCTACCAGAGAAATAATGAGTTCTCTTGGGATGGATTTGGGTGGAAGAGTAGGAGGAAATGAACTGAGAAAAAAAGTGGAGAAAACAAGTCTTGGGCAAGTCCTTGATTACTTGCCACTGTCCAGGAAAAAGGTATAGATAATAGAAATATTACCATGGGAAATTCTTCTCAGTAAAAGGAAGGTATGTAGTCATTGTCTGTTTTGGGGGTGTTGTAGCTACTGTTGCTTTATGGAGAACTCTCATTCCCCTAAAGAACAAACCAAATGTCTTCACAATTCAAGATCCACTGACATCTGCAGTTGATTGACAGCCTGCCAGAACACTGGAAAGCCCACCACCCCCATTGCCAGTGAACAACTTGAGAGGCGTTGGAGCCAATATTTGACATATCTAGAGACAAATCTGTCTCATAGCAGGCTGCAGATGTCCATCATGCTATTGATATTTAGTTTAAATCTCTGCTTGAGGGGTCCAGGAAGCTCAAAAGTGAGTATATATGATCCAAAGATGCAGATACTCACTTGCCAGACTCACTTTTTCAGATCCTCCAAACAGTGAGTGGTGAGCACAAGTAGCGAGGGTATTCATTTTCTTTACTGTCCTGCCTTCAGACTGCCTTACTTCATGATCGCTCCCTCCCCTATCCCTCCAATTAGTTCTGAATATATCCTTAGTTCTTCTAGCTACTCACCTCATCCACGATCCACTGTTTATAAAGCATTCAACTAGTTTACTGCTTTCCTTATTTAATCTTTCTGATCTGGTACTGATGTTGATATATAAAAATATCAATTTTAGCATCCTTTTTCTCTCTGTTAACCTGACTATCGTCATGAATATACAGAAGGTGAGTTCTGTAGCTTGGTGATCATACCTCACTTTTGAATCGTCCAGAAAAGCAGGTTTGTCTTGGTCATATTGAAAATAAGAACATCTTAGAAAGGAAGGGATCAGGAAAGAAGTGAGAAAGGCACTGTAAATTTGTAGGGTCCTTTCCTTTCAAACATCTGACTGTATCTAACAGTACACTTAAAGTGGATGATGTGCCTGGGGAGGATATTGCACTCAAAATCTTGTGATGCACAAAGCCAATGAGCCATATATGGAGTTAAGAAATTGTGAGTCCAATGAATGTTGTAACAATCTAATAGTTCAAGTTTTCTGCTTTATACAGAGACATACAATACCCGGTGAACGTTATACAAAAGCATGCTAGTCTCAATTCCTTTTTTTTTTTTTTTATATTCAGTATATTCTCCAGTGCTCCTCTGCTTCTTAAAGATAAGACAATTAGTCTTCCTCCAGAAGTGGAGAGGAAATTTTGAAGAGTCATAAGCATCCTGGCATCTTTATGGGAGAGATACAGTCTTTATGGTGGGGGTGCTATTCTGACTCACCTCTGGTGTACACAGAAAGGCAGGCTTAAGTGTCCTTATGGTACTCTGCATTCTTCTCTGAGCAGACAGGTCAGTATGGTTGGCACTCACTTGCTACCCTCGGTCACTGAAACATGCAAGGTTGGAGCTTGTCACTTGCCAATAACCACAGCTGCTCACGCTGTTATGACAGACAATACTGCACAGCCTTAGCTCACCCCAGGGAGGTGAGAGTCACTCATCCCCAGACAGGAAAGGTGGACAGTGCCATCCAGACTGAGACCAGGATCAGGTCCTGTAGGCTCCAGTCCCTATGCCCCAGGGCACCTCATGGCTGGAGGGTTTCTGCTAGCGATGGCAAATTTCACATATACGAAGTTATTGTTGGTGTCACTAGCAAAATGATAGGCTTTGTGTTCCCCCACAGCTCAGCCCTGTTCATCCTAGTCAGGTACTGCAGCAGGACCTGGGCTGCAGCTGCTGAGTGGGAGCCAGGTGAGAGGGAGCCCAGAGATGTTTTAGCAAGGCGCTCCTTCTGTGCTCCAGAGCCACCTCAAGGATCATGGCCTTTGGCCTTGCACAGCACATTGAGGTGCAGTGGCACTATTCTCACTGAGGGGGAAGCCTCCCCTCAGTATGCCAATCTGCAACAGCTACAAGAAGCACAAGTCCTAAAGTCTCACTTGGAGAGGGAAATATACTAACGATTCCTTCTATTTCATATTCAATGCCCTAGTAAAACTAACATCTTGTAACTGATGCTTTTTGATCCCAGCAAGATGAGATGATGTTGTCAAGAGGTTTCCAGTTGTGAGGTATTCTCTCTGCAATGCCAAGGTTATCTATCTTGAGCAGTGACATGTCAGGGAAGGACATTTGTAAAAGAAGGTAAAGGTTATATTCCATTGCTATTCATCAGAAGTTTACAGAAGTATTTCATTGTGATGCATTGACCTTGGCTGGTTGCCAGACCCCCACCCAACCACTCTCTAACTCCCCCTCTTTGGGGAAAATCATTTTAATTTCTTGCCAGTTAAAATATGTCTAACCATTGAGAATCAAACCCAAAACCTAAACCAATATTTTCTCTCCCCTCCTTGTCCCATATTCAGCTTCACTCTTTCGTTTCTGAATCTTCTACCTCCAGCTCTGAGCAGCACAGGGAGATGGGGAATTGGGAACACAGTCAGTCCATGATAGCTCTGTTCTGCTGATCCTTTCTCCTCACAGTTTCCTATGCTGCTCTGTGGAACCTTACCAGGAGGTGCATAGAAACCCCTGCCCCTCCAAGGTCTCTCCTGTGACCACAGGGGACTCCTTCCTGGAGTGCCTGGAGCCCCTGCTCCCCTCCTCCTGCTCTGCCCTGGGGGCTCACAGGGCTATTTCTCACAGTTTCCCTCAGCCCTGACTTCCAGGCAGTATATTGCTCTTCCTGATGCAGGCTTTCCCCAAGGCACCTGCCTATGACTGAGGGGCTCAGCTGTGCCCTGCTGTTGGAGGGACTGGAATTGGCTGTGTCCTCCTACCCAAATCTTGACACCTAAATTCAAGATGCTCATAAAGGTTTCCTTACATATATTTAATCTTACACCTCTAATTTTGCTTGCAGAAAGCATAGCTGTGAGTATGCATATTGCGGAACCAAACATGCGGTTTTTTTCCATAATCTTGAGGTACTTCTGCCCTGTGTTGAATCCTAGGCATGATAAACATGGTCCTACTTGCTGTCATTAACTGTTTGAGACAGTGGTGATATATTACAACAAATTGTTACTTTTTCATGGCACTCATGGCAGTAATTTATAAGCAATATACTGTTGTATCCTTTCAAAATGACAGTTCAAGGAATAGAAACTTAATCAGCTTGTAGCATACACAGGATAGCAAGCCCTACCCAGACTTTGCTGTGAGCTGGAATTTCCTTTGTGTTAAGCTCAGAATTTGCAGTGGAAGAAAAGTGTGTGAAGTAGCTTTGTTGCATCTAGTCATGGTTCTAGCAACCTCATTGGTGGATAGAGGAGCAGGACATGTAACCCGCTGTCTCTTTTGTTTCTGTGAAACTGTTCAGCAGGATCATAAGCAAACAAAAATGTTGAATAAGACTGTGCTTGTTGAATAAGACTGTCCCTCTATTGCTTTATTAAATGTTGAATGTTCTCTACATTACAATTTTGCAGCTTATTTCCTTACCTTTTAAGTCTTGGTTTATCAAACAGACATGGCAGCCAGTTCAAAGTTCCAAGAACAGAAAGGTTCCACAAACAGCTTCTTAAAGATATTTTATATGTCAGACAAAAAAATTCCTTTAATTAAGTTAATCATATATTTATCAATTTCTGTACATTTGAAACCATAAAGATGTACCAATTTATGCTTAGAGAATGAAAAGTAAATGTATTTATTTTTAAAGAATTGAAAAGTACCTTCTTGTAATCATATAATTTGAAGGCTTATTTACTTATTTGAATCTTAGTGTTCTTTAAGTCCTCAACATATTATTTTTTTATTTCAGTCTAGTATTTTTTGTCTGCATTGATCAAAACTTCAACCCTACATGTAAAAAAGAATAACTTTATTTACAGGAGCAGTCTTATTATATTTGACTGGAGTACTTGCGATGACAAGCAGTCAGAGTATTAACAGATTTTTTTTAAATACAGATTTTAACGCTATTGTACAAATTGGTAAATAATTTTTAAGCATTCCTAAATATATAAGAATGTTCAGAATTTGGCAGATATTGTGTGAATATTTATGAACATATCAAACTATCTATTTAATTATATTTTCAAATATTTTTTCTGCAATGAAAAAGGCTTACTAGAAAGTAAAGAAGAAAGTTTGAAATAACTTAGAGAAAGGTAAAATTATTACTTCTGTTACTAATATACTTTGATTTTAAAAACATAGATATAAAAATATACTTGCTTCCAATTATTAGATGCATTTTAATTTTTCATGAAGGACTTTATATAAAAGGGTGGGCCTTCTGGCAAAATATTTGCTTATGAACAGTCTCTCTATATTTTATTTTATTTTATTTTATTTTATTCTATCCTATTCTATTCTATTTTAAATAAAATCAGTAATGTCTCATAGTCACTTTTCCAATTTCTATCAATTTCTTAAGGTCTTCTACCAAGCAATTCCTTAAAAAAACATGAAGGCTGCTACCTGGAATAAGTCCAGTGTCTAAACTATACTGTCTAACTTCCCAGATAATTCCTTTACATTCTGAACTCAAACAGTCTATGTTATGTCTCATTAATTTTGTGAGCACCAGAACAACTAGATCCCATGTAAGAGATGAGTAAAAGTCTGTGGATGTTGAGTACCTAGCTTTTAGTAAAACTTTTGACACAGTTTCCCCTAGTATTCTCCTAGAAAAAAACTGGTTGTTCATGACTTGGATGGTTGTACCCTTCACTAGTAAAACACTGGGTGGATAGGCAGGCACAAAGATTTGTGGTGAATGGAGCTAAATCTAGCTTGCTGTCGGTCACAAGTGGTGTTCCCAATGGTTCAGTGTTGGAGATATTTTGGTTTCATATCTTACCCTCAGTAAGCCTGCAGTCAACACCAGGTTGGGCAGGACTGCTGATCTGCTTGAGGGAAGGAAGGTTTGAAGGCTCTACAGAGAGATCTAGACAGGCTGGATTGGTGGGCCAAGGCCAAATGCATTATGTACAATAAAGCTAAATATTGCATCCTGCATTTGGGCCACAACACCACCATACAGCACTGCTGGCCTGGGGAAGGATGGGTGGAAAGCTTCTCAGCAGAAAAGGATCTGATGGTGTACATAGAATCATAGAATCACCAGGTTGGAAGAGACCCATCAGATCTTCGAGTCCAACCATTCCTATCAAACACTATTAACACCCATCTGATTACGATGATTACCCATTGATTAACACCCATCTGAATACGAGCCACCAGTGTGCCCAGGTGGCCAAGAAGTCCAGTAGAATCCTGGCTTGTAGCAGAAATAGTCTGGCAAGCAGAAGAAGGGAAATGATTGCTCCCCTGTTCCTCCCAATGGTGAGGTTGCACCTTGAATATTGTGTTCAGTCTCGGTCCCCTCAGTAGAAGAAACATTGAGGTGCTGGAACATGTGCAAAGAGAGGCAATGAAACTGGTGAAGAGTGTGGAGCACAAGTCTTATGAGGAGTAGCTGAGGGCACTGGGATTGTTTAGTCTGGAGAAAAGGAGGCTGAGGGGAGACCTTAGTGCTCTTTCCAGCTACCTGAAAGGAAGTTATAGTGAAGTGGGTGTTCATCTCTTCTCCCAAGTAACAAGTGATAAGAGGAGAGAAAATAATCTCAAATTGAATCAGGGGAGGTTTAAACTAAATATTCAGAAATGTTACTTCAATGGAAGGATTTTCAATCATTGGAACAGGCTTCCCGAAGAAGTGTTTGAGGCACAATCTCTGGAGGTATTTAAAAGATGTATTGATGTGGCACATCAGGATAGGGACATGGTTTATTAATGGACTAAGAAGTGTTAGATTTATGATTGGATTTAATGAATTTAAAGGTCTTTTTCAACCCAAAAATTCTATGATTCTGCTATTCTGTGATTAGAATAGTTGAATCCTCTAACACTTGCTTTGGAAAATAATTACCAGCATAGTCTAGCAACCTCTTGAATTTCTTGCACAATGATGTGTTTTCTTCCCAGCAGATGACTCTATGGTTAAAAAACTCAATAAGAACCAGATCTTGTTAACAGTTGTGTATAAAATGCCTCATCCACTTCCTTCTCTTGTGGAAGTTTGTGATGGATCTTCACCATAACACTGCCCAGGTACTTACCCTCTGATCATGACTCTCAAACTGTCAGATCCTATGTTTCACAAGGGCCACTTCAAAACTGAGGATCTGCCTTACTCTCCCTCTTATAGTTCCCTACTTGCCCATCCTAAAAGTCCTAAGAAGTTTATTTTGTTCTCGATAAAAAATTGGTTTCCCTCTTTCCTCTCTCTATGTCTTTGAAACTAATTATGTTTTGAAGCACAGATTCTGACAGCAACTTAATGGAGGAGAACATGAAAAATTAACTTAATTATCTTGTTAGTTCTTGATGACTTACTATCCTGTTACTCATGCAAATAATGTACCTGAACTTATTCAATCTTATAAATTTCCTCATCTCAGTACCTAATGTGTGCTTTGGAGATAACTTTTCTATTTTTTTTCAATACCGTAATATCTGATCAATTACTAGGACTAATCTCTAAGCAAGCAAAATGGTAAACTGTAGCAAAAAAAATATCTTTTTCTTTTGACTCTTGATATTTCTCAGAACTTCCTTTTTTTCAACCTTTGTGTTTTGTCTCTCTGTGGAACACAATAGTACATAATTTTAATAGTTGTTTATGCTAATATCCTATGAACACAAATTTAACTCATTTACTAAATCTCAATAAACAATGGAAGAACACAATATAACCACAGAAATACCCAAGACCTCCCTCAGATATGCTTAAAAGCAATATAGATTTCATTGCTCATTTAGCTTTCTTCAGTATTCCCTTGTGTCATTTCAGTTTTAGCAGCCTTATTTATATTACAGTACAAGTACAGAGAATTGATAATAGGTAAAAAGATTTCAGATAGAATATCTGTCATTTGTGATTGTAGACCAAGGAATTAGATAATGAAAAATGCTATTTATATATTACTTTATTCATTATATAATTTAGAAATTAGCTATCTGATTTCATTACCATAAAATAATCTCAAATACTTAGGTGGCTGTATAACAAAGCTTTAAATATCAGGAAGAATAAAAGCACTGGATTGTGCTAGATATTAAACCTGATACTCTTCAGTCTATCTCTGATAAAGCAACCAATTAGAATCTTAAAAGTTTTCTAGTGTGGGATATATATATATAACTTAACATTCACACTAATATGAATATTGTAGTTGCTTCCTGATGAGTTACTGCTATGGTGTTTTTGGCTGAGGAAAGACCAGGTATTTTCATTCATCTTTAAACTTTTATTTCTGCTCATTATTATTTGTTTTTATTAAAGGTAATTCACAGTATTACTCTAAGGCCTGGAATTTCTAAAGCAGTGTGCAAATACTTAGTACATCACTGTGAGATAGATCAATAGTATTATACTCATTTTTCAAGACAACAGACAGAGAAATAAATGCTTCAAATTAGGTTTGGACTTGTCTCTTTCAAGTCCTAATAACAATAAGCTATATTTGTCCACAGTCAGTTTTAAAAGTAGCTGAGCATTGATCCTGAATGACAGTGTTCAAGACAGTAAATCTCGGGAAATGAGTAACATAACATAAATTCTTGTTTGGGCTATCACCATAATTAGTTTTTTTTAATGGGAGGATTCAAACACCTTTAAAGTTTGAATTTGTTATTTGTATTACTATTGGTTTTGTAGACTACCTTAATCCAGTTAAATGTTCTATTTTGCTATCTTTGTGATTTTAATCAGAGAATTCAGTCATTTTGAACATCCTCCTTTTCTTAATACAGATTAGATTTGTACTATGCAGGTACAAATCTGTTTTTTCTACTTGTACCATGATACATTTGCCTTTTTTTGCACACTTTGCATTTTTACAAGCTTGATGTGCCTTGCCATCTGAATTATTCCCCTAGAAGTTCAGATATAAGGTATAAATCTTCAGAAAAATTATTGCATAAGAACTCAGCAAGCATGAAATATTTTGACAATTTTTTACCGACTCATAAGAACTGAACATCCAAGATCATCTACGAAGTCTTCTACAGTAGATATAGGCTTTTGGCTTTTCAGCTAATAGAACACAAAATCATAGAAGATTGGAAGAGACCTTAAAGATCATCACATGGTCTTGAACATCTGCAGGGATGGGGCAGCCACAACTTCCCTGGGCAACCTGTTCCAGTGATTCACCACTTTCATGGTGAAAAAAATTCTTCCTAATATCTAGCCTAAATCTGCCCCACTCCAGTTTATACCTATTGTCCCTAGTCCTATCACTACAGGTCTGTGTGAACAGTGTCCCCCCCACCTTTCTTGCAGACCCCTTTCAGGTACTGGAAAGTCACTATAAGGTCTCCTCTGAGCCTTCTCTTCTCCAGGCTGAAAAATTCCAACTCTCTGTGTTTGTCCTCGTATGGGAGGTGCTCCAGCCCTCTGATCATCCTTGTAGCCCTCCTCTGGACCCCTTCCAACAGCTCCATATACTTCTTTTGTTGAAGATTCCAGAACTGGACACAATACAATAAAACGGATATAAGGCAAAAGTGATATAAAGCTAAAATTATATAAGGCTGTGGTTTCTTTTAGGATAGCAACTAACAGGAAACTGTTTCAAAATTGCCTTTTTAATAGGAAACCAGGTAGTCTGCAAATATGTAAAAGGGAATCATACTTATATAAAAGAATGACATAAGGTAATTATGTATACTAAAACTTCTGCACGTGCCTGTGAATAACATTGAAAAAATATAGACTGAAATTATTAAAAAATTATGGATCCGATATGATCTACACTTGAGAAGCTTATCTCTTCTGGAAATAACTTCAGGGTGAATGAGCTTCCAAGAGACTGTAAACTGGCACAAAGTTCTTCACAAATCCTTGGAAACAACTGAATAATAATAGTAATAATAATGAACAGGGTAAGGAATTTCAACATGAAATGCAGTACAGCCTAACTGGAATGTTAAATCTGATTAGATGGTAGTTAAGAATCCCTGTAATATCACACACAGATTAAAAGTAATGAAACTATGCAATAATTTATGTTTGAGCTATGAAGTGATAGGGATGTTGTAAAGTATTTGCTTTCTGTTATGGATAAAATAAATGTGAAGAGCAGATATATAATTCAAATTTAATAGGTAGGAATTCTGGTAGCTACAGGCAGAAATAACTCAAAGTGACAGCACCACATGGCTTCAGAGTATAGGTGTAAGCATTAGCAGTGTCCGTAATATTCCCATGAAAATAATGTGCCTAGAAACTTGCATTAAATGCTAAAGTGCAACATACTTACTCAGGAGTGTTCCATCCATAAGAGCCAAAATTGGGTTTCAAGAGACTTTGAACATCAGATCGTTCTCTTAATGAGTAAAACACTCAAAACACAATCACTGTCACCTAAGTTTAAGCATGAAAAGTTTCAGGATTACATCGTGACACAGGAAAAAAATCAGCATATCTTACGTATTCCCTATATCACAGTTTCCTGAAGTATAAAGCACTAGAGTTAGAAGAAAATTTGCATACTCTGTTTTCAATACCATCTGTGGTATCTTTTCAGTAAGTTCTAAACCATAAAATAAAATAAAATAAAATAAAATAAAATAAAATCTGACATTAAATACAGTGAAAATTCAAAAATTAACCTGGGAATCATGAGCTTTCTGGATTGTGTTATAAGCATACACTAAAATGTATTTGACACCTCTCTCATGAAACCAATAAATTGACATTATCTAAATATCTGAACTGAGTATCATTCAATAATTCCTTTTAGATTGCCATGCCCAATTCCTTTAGCAGCAAAAAAATATGGAAGTCTAATAGTAGAGACTTACTGTTCCCACTAACCATACAATGTCACTTCTTTCATGCTAGCTCTGTGATCAGTTCTCCTAATTTTTGTCTCACATTTAAAATATGATACAGATTGATAACTTATACTATCTGTTGAAATTCCTATGGTACAGTAGAACATCAGTATAAAAAATATCAGCAAAAAAATCATATCCTTTAAGCTGGAATTTTAAATTTACAGATCTAGGTACTATTTTAGGGAATCTGGGGGTGTGACCAAATATAGATTTTTCTTCAAAGACAGAGGAGATTTATTTTATTGTGTGTAAAACATGACAGATTCCCTTGGCATATTTTTCCCTGGTAAGTAGACAAAAATAAATCAATAATTTTATATTAAGTATTTTTTTTTACTTTAGGATTCTTCAAGTTAAAATAAAATGCCTTCTAAAAATTTCGGTCAATAAAAATAGCTCTTTTCATTGTTTTGCGGCATTTAGTTCAGAGAATATTCATGTTACCTCACTTGAGTTGAAAAACATTGTGAGAGAAATAAGCACTGATGTTTACCAATATTTACAAACACTGAAATGCTTGTCAAAACTGCTACTAATTAGAGCCATGTAGCACAACTAACATACTCTGCTTTCTTTTTTCTTTAATTTTACTTTTTTTTTCATAATTGCCACACAGCTAAGAATTCTGTGAACAAATTAGAAGATAACAAATGAGTAGCTAAGTTACCAGATTTGTGCAGGCAACAGTAACTACTGTTTTATAGAATGTAAGTAATTACTGGATAGCCCCATGCCAACTAGGTTTCACTTCATAAAAGTGATGATGTTGTACATCAGCTCTGCCATGCAGTGAGTGAAAGTTCACTTGCCTCAGGTGTCCTAGAGGTTGTTCATCATTTAGATGACTCCAGAGAGTGCTTAATTCACTATTCACTCTCCAAAGACCTTCAAGAAGCTATTCGTTCAGGAAAAAAATGAACCTCTATTAAGTCTTTCTGAAAACAAAATCAGTGGGGATGGGCAGATTGGAAGATTTAAAAATTAACATTTATCAAATACATTTTATAAAGAAATAAAATCTCTGAAAATCCTCCCTCTGCATCCCACCAAATAAGTGTAATAAACTTTCTTTTGTGATGGTCTTGAGAGAAAATATTTCAGTAATGAAAAGTCATAATTTGTGTCTTTTATGGTGCCTTAAGGATATCTACAATGCTGTTAAGATTGCAAGTCCCCATCTGTAGAGTTTGGATATCAATATTCTTGATTTATGTGTACCATATATTAATGCTGACTTGATCTTCAGAGACATTCTTTCATATAGCTGGAACAATGGCATTAGTAACTGCTGGGACTGAGCACTAGATTGAAGTGGACAGGGGTTTCTTAGAGCCAGGGAAGCCTGTGGAAGAACAGAGGAACCCACCAGGACCTGACAGCTCTTGTGAATGAGGCTGACATGGTTTGGGCATTGCCAAGAATGACCATGGGTGATTTAAGTAGCTCTAGGGAGCAACAGTGACCAGGGTGGGTAAATAGGGCATGACACATCAGCCACTGTGGTGTGGCAGCTTTGTGGCAGTTCACGTGGAAGGATGCCCAGGGAGGGCTCTGAAACTGGCTTGTGGGTCTACAGCCCAGGTCTAGGTCTCTCTCAAAATGGTGGGCACACACCTCAGAGATAAACCTAGTGTTCCAAAAGAAAGAATTCTTGAGATATCTGACACATCCATTTAGGCATAACTCATAAAGAAGGAGACTTTGATGTGGGTGGTAGATTGCAACAAATGCCCAGATGCTTCTCCTGAAGAAAAGGTAAGTACCTGCAAAAGATGTGTGCAGGTTGATAATCTGTTGTGTCAGGTAGCTAAACTGCAAGAAATTGTTAAAAGTCTGCACAGTAGTAGGGGGAGCCAAAACAGAGACAGATAGTTGGTTTCAGAACCATGCTCCTGCAGCAGACACTAGTGAGAATGAGGCACTTTGGACCCTGGTGAACTGCAGAAGCAAAGTTCCATTTCAGTTTCCATGTTCAACTATCGCAAAAAAACCCCAGATATGTCAACCTGACAAAGTCATGAGAGGCATGCTGCCTTCTGGGAGCTAAGATATGAGATGTTGCTTAAAGGGTGTAACAACTTGTGAAGAACTCAGAGCACAGTTACTCTTCCATGTGGTCTCATATGACACAAGATGCCAAAGCCTAGGCAGAATCAAGGAAGGCTATAAAACACTGGGAGTGTGAGTGAGAGATATAGGTGTCCAAGTTATCTAAGCCTCCATTTTAACAGTTGGAGAGAAGGAGGCACCAGAAATCTGTTCATGATGCATATCAACTCCTGGTTACGCGGCTGAGACCATCAGGAGTTTTTTTGCTTTTTTATGACAATGGAACATTCTTCAGTGACTATAACCTGTTAGAGAGAGATGCAATCCACTTTTCTAGAAAGGGCAAGGGAAGCTGGCAGTAGGCTGGCCAATTTGGTAAGGCAAGCTTTAAACTGAAGCATTTGGGATGAGCTCCAAAATGGCAGTACTCATGTCATCACATCCAACTGGGAAATAAGACAGGCCAACCAGAGCAGTGAAAAAAATCCCTTACCAGCTTCCAATAATAAGAGCCAATGCGGAAACCATTAAAGGCCATGTATGGCTATGGTGAATCCTTCATCCCTCAAAGCAAACCTGCACTCTGAAGTACTTCTCTGAAATATCTGTACACTGACAAACCCAGTTTAGGGAACTAACAGGAAGAACTAGAAATCTGTGTGTGGTGACAGGACTATAAACCCAGTGAGATCACAGAAATATGGTGGGACAGCTCATGTGGCTAAAACACTATCATGGACAGCTAAGTGCTGTTTAGAAAAGGCAGGCCATCAAGGTAAGGTCAGGGAGGACGTTTTGCTGTTTATGCAAGGCAGCAACTGGAATGTATAAAGCTTAGCCTAAGGTGGAGATGGAACCAGTAGAGAGCTCATGGGTAAGAATCAAGGGGCAGGCTAATGTTGCAGACACTACTGTGGGTGTCTGCTGCAAGCTACCTGATCAGCAAGAAGAAGTTGACAAGGCCTTCTAAAGGCAACTGGAATCAGCATCAAGATCGCAGACCCTGGTTTTCATGGGAGACTTCAACCACTCAGATATTTGCTGGAAAGAAATGCACATGGGCACAGGTAATCCAAGAAGTTCCTACAAAGCATTGACAATAGCTTCTTGACACAAGTAGTATAGGACTCAACAAGAAAAGGAACACTGCTAGACCTTGTACTAGCAAACAAAGAGGTTCTGATGGTAATTTGAAATCTGGGGGCAGCCTTGGTTGCGGCAACCATGAGATGGTGGAGTTCAGGGTAATGTGTGAAAGAAACAGGACAGTAAGCAGGATACCAAAACTGGACTTCTTCAAAGCCCTCTTCAAAGGCTTACTTGGAGGAATCCAAGGTACAGGGCTCTAGAAGGCAGAGAGGTTTAAGAGAATTGGTCAATATTCAAGTAATTCTTTAGGCTCAAGACTAGTGCATCTCTAGGAGTAAGAAATCAAGCAAAGAAAACTGGAGGTCTGCATGGATGAGTTAAGAGATTCTCGAAAAAACTCAGCTGGAAGAAAAAAGTTTATTGAGGGTGAAAAAGGAACTGGCCTCTTGAAAACAATAGAGGAATGCTGTCAGAGTATGTAGGGATGCATTGAGGAAGACTAAGGTCCACTTGTAATTAAATCTGGCCAAGGATGTCAAGGACAACAAGAAGGGCTTTTCCAAGTACTTTAGCAGAAGACTAGGGAAAATGTGAGCCCTCTGCTGAATGAGGTGAGATGGCAGAGCTCAAAAGGCTGTGATCAGAAATGCAGAGTCTAGATGGAAGCCTGTGGCCAATGGTGTTCCCCAGGGGTTTGTACTTAATGCAGTCTTGTTCAACATACTCATAAATGATCCTGATGAGGGGACGGTGCACCCTCTTCAAGTTTGCTGATGACACAAATTTGGGAGGAATGGTTGATACATCAGAAGGCTGTGCTGTCATTCAGTGAGACCTGGAAAGATGGAAAGCTAAGTGTAGAGAAACATAATGAAGTTCAACAAAGGCAAGGGTAGGGTTCTGCACCTCAGGAGAAATAACTCCCTGCACCAATATAGGTTAAGGTTTGACCTGCTGGAGTGCAGCTCTGCAAAGAAGGACCTGGAAGTCCTGGCAGACAACAGGTTGACAATCAGCCTGCAACCTGCCCTCATGGCCACAAAAGCCAATGGTATCCTGGAGTGCATTAAGAAAAGTGTGTCTAGAAAGCTGAGAGACGTTATTCTCCCCCTGTACTCTACCTTAGTGAGGTTGCTTCTGAAGTAGTGTGCCAATTCCTGGGCTTCCCAGTTCAAGAAAACAGTGGAGTCCAGCAGAGAGCCACAAAGATGATTGGGGACTGGATGTCTCTTATGAAGAAAGGCTGAGAGGCCTAGGTAGGTTTAGCCTGGAAAAGAGGAGAGGAGACCTTACCAATGCTTATAAATATCTAAGAGGCAGGTATCAAGAGTCTTCTCAGTTCTTATCAGTGGTCCCCAGTGATAGGGGTAACAGGTACAAAGTGGAACACAAGAGGTTCCACCTGAGTATGAGTAAAAACATTTTTTTACTGTGAGGGTGACAGAGCACTGGAAAAGGCAGCTTAGGGAGATGCTGGAGTGCCTGTTTCTGGCCATATGTTTGGACACATTTGTCTGCAACCTGTCTAGGTGAATCTACTTTAGCATGGAGGTTGGACTAGATGGTCTCTAGGAGTCCCTTCCTACCTGTACCATTCTATGACTCTATGAACAGCATTACATGCATTGTCACTTTTTCAGACATTCCTATCAATTAGAAAACTTCAGCCAACTCATGCGAGACAGAGAAAGGGAGAAAGAAGTGAAGACCTCATGGCAGAGACCTTCCTGTGTTATGAACTTAAGTTAACACACTTGACACACATTTGCTTTATCATATTTAGCGTTCTACATAAACCTTCTCTGTAACACTCACTGAAGAATTACCATTTGCTGTTTTATTCTTTCCTATAACAATTTGCTTTATGGTTCTAGTGGGAAATCTCTAGCTGGACTATTTCTATTTCCAACAGAAAGTCATATAAATGAAGCTATATGTCTGTTGATTTTTGAGGCAGATGCATTTACTAGGTCAAGTCTAGTTAATAGAGGAGTTAATCATAGATTCCAGAGAACCTCAAATACAAGGCAAAAGAAAAAAAATGTAAATTCACTACTCTAAAGTTATATTAATTGTTATAAGTATGCAAACTCAGTTGCAGAAGTGCTTTTATCTTCTCAAGCTATTTGTAGCAGTCTTTCTAGACAATTGGGATGACATATTTTTCATTACTTTCCTCATCTTTAAGGATGCAAAAAACTTCACTGGTTCCCTTCCCATCCTCTAGAAGCGAAACTTGTTCTATGAATTGCTAATCTAATAAAAGGCTTTTGTCTTGACCTCAAAAATATTGTCCTTATCCAACTCTACCTGAAATGATTTCTATCCACAAGTAACGTACAGTCTGAGCAGCCTCTTACCTGAATAGAGATTGGTCAACCAAAATCTACCTTCTGTGTCCAAGTTCCAGATAACTCATCTTCTAGAAACTAGTGTTGTCATATCATACTTTTGTTTTCAAAAGCAAATAGATAAATTCTGAGAAGTCAAATGCCATGATATAGCAGCATCTCTCCATCATGTGCCAAGGTTACAATGGTTTCTCTCATACTTTTCTATGCATTCTGGCCAGTGGATAAAAACTTAGAAATGCTGGTTTACTGCTGTTATCCTGAGCTGTGAAGAAGGTTTCTATCTGATGATATTAGGTATTCTATCTGCTTCCATTTCTCTGAGCAAAATTTATATTGCTTTGTAGGATCTCACCCCTTACTTAGGAAAATCTCTTAGTATTGCAGGTTTTGTTAAGGCCACCACTAGAATATGAATTAATTTTCTGCAATACCAAACTCTTCCAGTCCTTGTTTGGAACCTTTGAGTCATGAAAATACTGTCATTTGTTGTCAGAATTTTGTGTAATTCTTTCAGAATCTAAATTGACGTTATGTAGGAAATATTTCTCTACCTAATATTCTTTCCACCTTTATTGCATGTCCCAGCTTTGCTTTCCCTGTGCAGGTCCATATTGTTGGACTCAACAAACATTTGTTCAATTAAATACTTTTCAATCATTTGTTTATGCTTCACTCTTTCTGTTTGGGTTTTTTTGGCAGTGAGGAGAAATAGCAAATGTTCCCATCTCAGACAAGGAAATGGTTTTGCAAAGATTTCTTCCAAACTGTGTTGCAAGTAAACTATTTTCATTCAATGGTACATTGCACAACAGTAAAGGAAATAGTTCTATGCACATCCAAGAGAAAATAAAAAGAAATAAAAGTTCCTTACATATATGTAATTCCTTTAAAATCAATGAGAACACTGTGTTCATAAGCACTACATGAGTGGATCCTTAAAGCACATTAAGGAGGAGGCTGCGTAGTCATTTAAAATTCAAATAAAGCTTCATCTTGGCTATTAGTCAAGATCAGGCATCTTGAAAAGATTCCAGTTCCACAAAGTAACACTTGTGAAAGTCCTTTAAAGCAACTCTGTCTTAGAAAAGATCCAAACAAGTGATGCTTTGATCCATAAATCATCAGAGAAAGTGAAGAATGGCAAGCTTAACTTTATATTTAACAATAGTCTCTGATCTGAAAAATTGCGTTGGGGTGAATTCAGAAGTAGTCTACTCTGTCTTAGAATATGGCCCTTTGAAATATCTATTTTAGCATCTAAATAACAACAAAAATGATTTAAAAAAAACCCCAAACATGAATAATAAAGTGTCATGAATAATGAAAAATAACTTCTGCTCATTTCTCAGAATTATCTTAAAATTCTTCTAAAATTCTAATACACTTAAGAACCGTTAATCCCATGCACTAGTGCTGTGGTGTAAATGGGATGAAAGTCCTACTAGGCTTTGTACCTATATTCTTTCCCTGCAAGTCTCCTCTTCAGAGAGAAAGCTTCTGTAAAACTGATCCTTTTTTTCCTCCATATTTGTGGAGAAATCCACATATCCCTGACATTGCTCCTCACTGCAATCATGCCATCTGCTTTTTTATTTTTTCACAGTGTTCCAAAAAAAAAAGACAGGACCTGTTGCAATGTATTTCTTCCCAAAGAGCTTTGCACATATTACATATGTGATATACAGTTCATCCTGTGACATAATGCACGTATTTTCCAACTATTGGAAGGTTTTTCATTAAGAAAGAAAGATGGAGGGACAGTATGCCATGCACCATAATAACCTACATAGACAAAATAATGTTTTTGTCTCTACATGGGAATCTCTTGCTAGGAAGATGGGAAGAAATGACTCATAGATTTTGTGAATTGTCCTAGTATTTTAGATATAGGATGTGGAGAAACTGCTCTCCTCTTTCACAAGAATAATATCCTGAGTATTATCGAATATTGTGTATATATATAACCGTATGAGAATTTAGTGCATGAAGAAACAGGAACCTGAACACTTTACTAATCCAGGAAGTCCATTGAACTATGTATGAACTAGTCCTGCTGAGAAAGTAGCTTGCATTTAGTGTCTTCTGTTAATAATAATCCTTTTCATCCTGGGTGACAGAGGAAAGGATAGTAATTTCTCATCCGAATGGTTTGTGATACATATTTTCTTCCAAAATCTATTGTACTTACATAAATGTACTTTTTAAATTGCATAACATGAGGAAAATATATGGTTAAAGTACAGCTTCAAATCTCTTACATTTAAAGTATGTTCTAATAAATCTTTTGCAAAGATTTGAAGGATGCAGTGGAGTTAACTTCCTGACGCTAATAAGAATTTCCTGGACTCTACTGTGGAGAAGCTCTTTGTAACATCTCACAGTTTAACCACAGGACTGTCAAGATCTGCCTCTAATCAACTTTATAAGCAGACTGAACGTCCAAAGTAGAGATGGTCATTCCCATTCAATCCCTATATCCTGGCTTTATTTCCTCTTTAAAGGGATCTTTTGAGTGGTCCTATGGTATCCCTAAATTCCCTGAAGTAATTTTAGCTTTACCTCAAAAAAGCATCCAGAAGTGAATTTTTGTCTCTAGTACACTTCTGTACAGCAGAGAAAAAAATCAGAAACCTCAGCAAGAAACTGGGGAAGCATCACTTAATTGTACCTAATTTGCTGTGTGCTACTTCATTCCCCTTCTGTGGCTGCTATGGGTAAGGGGATCTCTCTACAGTGTAAGACTGGGCCCACGTTCACAGAAAAAAATTGTTAGCCAATTTACCAAAATTACTTTGCAGTTTCATAAAGTTTACTCAGAAAATTTCCTTCAAGTGCAATAAGAATTCTGAGTCGCTGATGTTTCACACACCCCACTGATAGTCTCTTTGCAACTTCTTTTCAAACAGATAGGACTGGAAAACATAAGTGACTTGGTCCTTTCTGTTTATTAGTAGGGACAGAATTGCAGGCTTTTTTTTTTTGCTGATGTTCTGATGAAGCAGGTTATGAAGCAGCTGTAAACATGGTACAATATCATCCCATTGACCTCTAGCCTTTAGGCAAGGCACCTGGAAAATACTGATCTCCTTGCAGCTAGACCATGCAGGTGTAACTAGCAGCATACTACATTAGCATGCATGTGTAGACTGACAAATCTGTTGCAGCTATTCCTAAACTGATACTTTCAACTTTGTTGTGTTAACAGCATGCAAGCCTGGTTTGTATGTGACAATAAGAATGCTTTAACTG
Organism: Piaya cayana; assembly: GCA_013389865.1. Lineage (NCBI taxonomy): Eukaryota > Metazoa > Chordata > Aves > Cuculiformes > Coccyzidae > Piaya > Piaya cayana. The sequence goes on from WAAB01006095.1 coordinate 37,654, forward strand.
TATGTTGTACAAACCCATTGGTTTTTAATCTGATAATTTTTTTTTTTCTTTCCTAAAAACTATTACAAATGTTGTTCTGGGCATAATTTGAAGTTGACAATAGAGGCCTCATTTACAATATTCTCTGCATATATATATATATTGAACCCACATAGCTCTGGTGGAAAAAAAAATGGTCAGTAAGATGTGTGGGACACAAAAGTGAGTTTTTTCCTTTGCATAAAACAGATTGTGTGTCATACAGGTTGTTGCTGTAAAACTGATACAGAGATGTCAGAATATTTTTTAAGCTCTATTTTTAAGCATTAAACATGCTATAAATGTTAAAGAGCAGGTAACTCAAGAACAAGTTAGAAGACTGCTTAGTACTACAACTAACTAGTACTGAAATAGCTGGATGTGGATTTCAGTTGCTGCTCAACACCTTGCACTCTACAGGTCTAAGCTAAAAAAAGGGGGAATAATAATAATAATAATAACAATAATAATAATAATAATAATGCCGCAGCCCCCATAACTAAGGATTGTATCTCTAGAGAACTTTTAAAAACCCTCAAAAATAAACAACCAGACACAAGACCCCCCCAAAAAAGTCTCAGAGCCATTTTCTTTCTTGTAGTATGAAGTTTAAGCTGCACAACTATAGGTAGACTTTAAATAAAATCCTTTCTTAATTCTTTCAAAGCCCCTAGACTAATGTCTAATTTTGGACTTGTANGCTGGATGTGGATTTCAGTTGCTGCTCAACACCTTGCACTCTACAGGTCTAAGCTAAAAAAAGGGGGAATAATAACAATAATAATAATAATAGTAATAATAATGCCGCCGCCCCCATAACTAAGGATTGTATCTCTAGAGAACTTTTAAAAACCCTCAAAAATAAACAACCAGACACAAGACCCCCCCAAAAAAGTCTCAGAGCCATTTTCTTTCTTGTAGTATGAAGTTTAAGCTGCACAACTATAGGTAGACTTTAAATAAAATCCTTTCTTAATTCTTTCAAAGCCCCTAGACTAATGTCTAATTTTGGACTTGTATGTACATTTTAAAGCTTGGGTGGCAAAGTACCTCTCACAAAGGAAAAATAAGTGAAGGCATTGTATTACCCCTCTTCTCTACCCATTCTGCAATAAATTTAAGTTTTACCTAGTATCCTGCACAAACTGGTGGTGCTACTTAACACAGGTTTTATACGTTTTAGTGTATGCCCATGGGTATTATAGTCAAGCAGACTCAAAACTTCAAAGTGCACCTTCCTTTAAAGCATTACCTTTCAAATAGCAATTTCATTCCTGTTCACATTCTTTCATGTCACTCCCAAGTCTGTGTAATTTTCAGGTTCACCCAGACTCCAATGATCATGAATATGCAAGATTGCACTCCAGTTTAAACATCTGATGAAGTCAACAACCTGATAGACACCCAGTAACAAAATACATTTGAATAAAATGTGGAAAAAAAGTTATAGGGCAGCTTCTTGCCTATGCTTTTATTCTGTGGATGAACTATATTGATTTTAGTCCTGACAGAATAATAGCTAGCTGGTTTTTTTAAAAGTAACTCTGTTGAGAGAGACTCCAGTCTTCCAAGCAATCTTTTCCAGTGTCTTGTTTCTAACCTGATTCCTTCTTTTTGAAATTTAAGACTATAATTACTTATCTTCTCCAGATCTGCAATGGAGAACAGATTATTTCTAATGAGTACTTATAGGAATGAGACAGATGGTATCTTTGTATCTTCTTGTTTTGCATGTTATATTTCTTTCAGAAGAGGATTAACAGAGATACTTATCTGGAGACAGAAGAGACATGTTTCTTCCCAGGAAGCAGCTGAATCTGGCAGAGAGCGGGGCTCTTGGAAACTGCATGCTGTGGCAAGCAGAATAAGGGAGTGAGAAAGTCATTTGAAAGATGTAGAAGTCAGCAGGTGGAAGACAACATGAGATGCTGAGAAGAAGCAGACAGGAAATTTTCAGAGGTGCTGCATGGCATGATTTGCCTTAGTCACTGAGCAGGCTGGAGATAAAGGAGCAGTGGGTTGGGAGAGACAGACCTGCATATAAATTGTTTCTATTTCTAGGCTGACTGCATTTAAAAAGCTAGGAATTCTACTTATAAGCTTAATAAACCCTGGATTTTGTAAGTTTAAGAACAATTCATTATTCTTTGGAGGTTTCATGTAAAGGAAAAAGTAGGCCCAGAGTCATTCCAAAAGCTTGATGGACTTGAGGTCCTTTCTGAGGAGTTTCTTTAATTTCTATCATATTTGCTGCTGTCTCGTGTTTTCCATAGTAAATACACCTTTTCCAAAGTGCAACATATAAAGCTTCATACATGATTCCAGCTGAGGCCTTACTGATGTGCATAAAGTAGGAGGACATGTAATCATAAGAATTATTACACAAATATGAAGAATATCATCAATAGTCCATTTGTTTATTTATAAATTTTTATGATATATTTGTCTTTATCATAAAGCATAATGTCAACATATTTGAAGCTAGCCATCTCCCCAAGCCCCCAGATCCTTTCTTGGAGAATTATCAAGTCCTAGATGTTTTATATCCTGTGTTTTGTACACCTATTTAAATCTGTTCAGGGTAGTATTTTGTACTACCATCATTTAATTTATTCTTATTTCCATATTTCTAATTATTACAGCATTAAAGTAAATAATGATAACCAAGAAATGAATTAGAGGCAAGGCAGACCAGGTCTATTCCAGGAAAATGAACCAGATAGGTATGCATATTATAGTGGTTCTGCCTTTACTCTTTTTTTGTGTGTTTTGCTGGTAGGGATGTTGTGTGAAATACCATCAAAGCCAAAAAAATTTATATGTTGTTCTAGATTGCCTGTTCTTTTCTAAATTTCAGGTTACTAAATGTTACTGGCAAGTTGGTGCGAGTGATATGTGAGCTACTTAGGCGCTTTGGAAACTCCTACACTCCAGTTTTAAGTTCTTACAATTTTCAGCTTCCCAGGGTGTTAGTGCTCAGATGCTAGTCTCAGTTATCTGCTTCAAAATCCGTTCCAGAGTTACTCCTTTCAGCAAGTGGTTTGCCTAGCCACATATAATTTCTCTTTTATAGTATTTGGTTGTTCCTATCATAGCTCCCAGCCCCAGTTCAAAAAAATTCCTGGTAATTTCTGAGCATGCCTTAATTTGGGAAGTTTACATGCAGAGAAATGGTGTAGGCACAGCAAGGCCACTCCTCATATGCTAACAGAGGATGGGAGTCCACTATAAACTATCTCTGCCAAGAAGCATATGTGTCCTCTGGCCCATGGACCATGTTTTCTGAGGAAACCTGTGTTGGACTTCATTGTGATGATGATTATTTTTAAGTTATATTCCTCTTTTTCTGCTACTTATCCTCTTTCTCTCTCTGCCATATTCTCTCCTTAAATCTAGCTCACTTTTATACTGGCACTCCTGGGTGAATTTGATTGTATCCAATTTCTTGTTGTAAACTGTACATTACTTTGTCTTACTTAAAAGTAAGAAAATGTTGCTGTTTGCTGCTTTGACCAATCTCAAAGTAAAGAGTTGTAACTTTGACTCAATTCAAAATAAACATTAGAATTTTTAGTACACCCCTTGTCACTCTAAACTGCCCATACAAAAGTACAAAAGAAACCTACCCTTTCTCCATCCTGCTGAACAGGTCCTTGGGGTTGGATCATAACAATATTATTTCTTGGTTTTGAAGATTTCATGTCATGTAGCACTGTAAACTCAAGATTTGTTCTACATAAAATTGCTTCCTAATTTACATGTGACATCTATTAATGTTCTCCTACTCAAAAGCCTGTTATTTCATCAGAGGAGGAAAACAGATAGGTTTGACATCATTCGTTCTTGACAAACCTGCATAGACTCTCATCCATCTCCTTGCTTGCACACTGTTCACCAGTATCTTCAGTTTCTTTCACTTAAAAAAAATCTTATTTACTTTAAGAAATAAAGTCAGACTAACTCCTGTATAATTCTCCAGCTTCTTCTTTTCTCTTCTTTGATGTACAGGGTATTTTTTTCCCCCAAATAATTTGGTACTGTAGCTATCTTCCAAGAGTTATCAAAGATAACCACTAGGAGATTTTTGATTGCATCAGTCAGTATCTCAGGATGAAGTTCATCAGATCATGTTGATTTGATGCCTCTAAAAGCTCTGCAACCCACGCCTTTCCTATTCCATGTTGCAATTTTCCCCTTTTGTTGTCGATGTTAATTATGCTAGACACTTCTTAATGGATGTTTTTACAGCAGATTAATGAAAAAAGTCACTAAAAGCTTCAACCTTCTCTGTGTTATCTGTGTATAGCTTTCCTTCTTGATTAGTAGTAGAACAATGCTTTCTTTGGTCTTCTTCTGATACTTAGAAACTGATTTCTTGTCATTCTTATGACTTCTGCTAATTGCATCTCATTTGAGTCTTGATCTTTTAATTTTTTTTTCTTCTATACTGAGGCTTTGTTTTTGTCCTTAGTAATCTGACCTAATTTTTAGTTTCTAAATGCTTCCTTTTTATATCTGAGGCCAATTAAGAACTTGTAATTTAACCTTGCTGATCTCTTACTAAACTTTATTTTTCTGATTTTAGACATTATTTCTTTGATGAACTGACAGATTTTTTTCCCAAATTTCATTTTTCATTTAGCTTACTAAAAAGAACAACTCAATACCAAATTTCTGACCTTATTGAAGTTTACCTTTACAAGTAGATCAGTCTTCACTATTGAAGGTGACCCAGGAAGAGCACTGGGTAAGAATTTGTGACCTAGTAACATTTACATTACGTTTTATTACTTGACAATGAAAATATTGGAAATAATGTCCCTTAAATGTGCTGAGTCCATTCAGACTTCATGTTCTTACAATACTTTTCTTTTTTATTCCAGTTATTTTTTACTGCTGTCATTTTATTATCTTTCCATGAAGTATATAAAACCATCAAATGATCTTGCTTTTTTAAAGAGGATGTCACCCACTCAGACAAATCAGACTGTTTTCCGAGTTCTGTATATCCAGCCCTGCTTTGTAAAGGGGCTATAATAGGCTCAAGAAAGAATTAAAAGTCAGGTAATGCAGGACTTTTTAAACATAGTAAGAAGAAATGAGTAAGGGAACAGATATGATTTTAAAGTCATTCTTGAAGGTAAGTTCTTTTAATGTTTGGCTATCTTGTATGTTCAGACATAACTAAACCAGAAAAATCTGCTGGAAATTATATAATAAAGACCACAAAGTATCTTAGTTTCATGTTACATGCTTACTGTACCCGTTGGATCACACAATGACAGAACCTACTTTGCAATCAGGAAATCACTAGGTTGGAAAAGACTTCCAGGACTATCGAGTCCAACCGTTCCTATCAATCACTAAACTATGCCCCTCAGCACCTAATCCACATGTCTATTAAATACCTCCAGGGATGGTGATTCAACCACTACTTGGGAAGACTGTTCCAGTGCCCAATGAACCTTGCCATGAATTTATTTTTTCTGATGTCAAGCCTGAACCTGCCCTGGCAGAGAATGAGACCATTCCTCCTTGTCCTGTCCCCTGTCACTTGGGAGAAGAGGTCAGCACCTTCCTCTCCACAACCTCTTATCAGGTAGTTGTAGAGGGCAATAATGTCTCCCCTCAGCTTCCTCTTCTCTGGGCTAAACAGCCCCTGTTCCCTCAGCTGCTCCTCATAAGACTTGTTCTCCTGCCCATTCACCAGCTTTGTTGTTCTTCTCCAGACATGCTCTAGAACCTAAAATTCCTTCTTGTGGTGAGGGGCCCAGAACTGAACACAGGATTCGAGCAGGAATCTCACCAGTGCTGAGTACAGAGGAACGATAACTTCCCTGGACCTGCTGGTCACACCATTTCTGATACAAGCCAGGATGCCACTGGCCTTCTTGGCCACCTGGGCACACTGCTGGCTCATGTTCAGTCGGCTGTCGACCAACACCCCCAGGTCCTTCTCCTCCTGACAGCTTTCTAGACAGACTTCTCCTAGTCTGTCGCTCTGCATAGGGTTATTGTGCCCCAAGTGCAGAACCCAGCATTTGGCTATGTTAATCCTCATGCCAGTGGACTCTGCCCAGTGGTCCAG
>WAAB01006095.1:43799-56514 GCA_013389865.1 Piaya cayana
CACATCCACAGCCTTTCCCTCACCCAGTATGGGGTCATAGAAGACGATCGGGTTAGCTTGGCAAGACCTGCCTTGTGTGAACCCATGCTGACTGGGCCTGATCACTTGGTTATCTTGCATGTGCTTCATGATAGCACTCAAGATCACAGTGAAACTGTTGAGAATGTTTACTTATTACTACCTCCCAAAAGAAGACATGAAACACACAGTCTATATTTAGAAGGTGAGCTTATATAGAAAATAGAAACTGCCATACTTGATATTTAAAATCGTCAAATCAGAACAGTCTTTGACTCTAGGGTAGTTTTCTTACTGCCTTTTTTTTGAGTTAGGAGAAACTATGTTCAATTTCTTCTGTTCCCTGTAATAACTTCTGTCCAATCCCCTCAGTTGTCTGGCTGTATCCATTCCCTGTTCCCAACTGCACTCTCACTATCTGTGCTGCAAATCCCCAGCTTTGACTCTCACTTCTCTTTCTGCATAGCTTGAACTCTGGAATCTTTTTCCCTAGATTTCTCTGTTTACCAAGAAATCACTTTCAGTGGTCAATCTAACTTATTCACTTTTGTACAGGATATAACAGGCAAACTGAGATCAAAACAGTCAAAGAATCTGTCACCTTTTGCAGACTCTTTTCAGCTAATTTATAAATTATTATGTCTTTATCAGTACAATATATCCTGACTCTTCTTTGATTATAAAGTATAAATGCCTACATGACATTTCTTGCAAAAAGAGAAAAAGTCTGGAATAAAAAAATTCATTTTAGTGGTCTTCTCATATTGCTGTACATACAAAGAGATTAGGTCCACTTATAAAACTCTAGGATTTATTAAGTAGTCAACGTCTTGTATTTGTATATAGGAGGTTGAGAACACACAGGCACCATCACTTCCTCAAGCCCTGGTAACAATGCTTGGATTCAATGTGGCCTTTCTCTGGAAAATAAGGAAAAATTGAGGTCTGGGCAGCTATAACCATGGTCTTACCTAGAAAATGGCATGAACAGGGGAAGTTTTTGTATGTGAGATTTTTACAAAAGCAATGATGGCAGAGGGAATAACTTCTATCTTCATCCAGGAAACAGGTAAAAGGAGGATTTGATGCTGTTTGGCAATGCGATCTTCAGTTGAGAAAGAAAAGATATCCTTCCAGACAGACTGTTTTTCAAAACAGAATTTAAAAATGTGGAAAATGGGGATATTTTATCAGGGGACTAGATATACTGTGTCCTAAGGATCATTCAATGGAGAGATGAGAAGCCTCAGGTTCTAGTCCTTTGATCTACCAAGCTGCTCCATTTATACCAAACTGCTTGATAAAGCAGAAGTAGTCCTAAAGAGACAACAATATCTGAGAGGAGGGGGCTGAAAGAGTACAAGGGAATGGGAGCAGAGATGGACTGAGAGAACTAGTGTCATCCATTCTTAATCACATCTAAAATTCTTTTGGTATTTCTGACATACATTTATCTGTTCTGTAAGTGCATGTACATTCATGAGACATTCCCATTTGTAGAGCTGCAGCAATCAGTTGAAGGAAACTTTTTGTTTCAAAGTCAGTTTGAAGGGACACACCAGAACTCTTCTAGCTTTTGTGCCAATTGGAGTCAATTATCATGTCTTCCACCTCGTTACAGAGTACAGCTCCACATCAAGTATTGCAAACCTTGTTTTTCAGTTGTGTAGGGAAAATAAATGATTGGCTAAAATAATACATTGCTCTGCCTTGAAACATGAAAGCAAGACTGAATATATCCATATGAAACTCTAACTTGAAACTTTTTTCCTTCAATAGGTCTGAGTATTTTATGTTTAACTAACAAGGGATAAGTGACAGTTAAAAATCAAAACTGCTTGTATTTCACAGCACTAAGATAAAGAAATTGCATACTTAAATGAAAATTTTAAACCACTATTAGTGTTCAGAAAAAAACATTTCAAATAATTGAGAACTGGCATGCATCAGTATTAAAAGGGAAGAAAAACACTGCAGTATATCCTCACTGATTCATATATAATTTATAAATTTAGTTTTAAACTGAAAAAAATAAACAGAATCATAGAATCATAGAATCACTAGGTTGGAATAGACCCACTGGATCATCAAGTCTAACCATTCCTATCAAACACTAAACCCTGCCCTTCAGCACCTCATCCACCTGTTTTAAACACCTCCAGGGAAGGTGACTCAACCACCATCTTACTATTTGACACTGAAAGCAGTTGTTCTTCACCTTAGTTCTTGTAACTTTCTGAGGGATGGTTGCAAACAGTGGATAGAATGAATATTATCTTTACATAAATATTTTCATATATCTTAATGCTTAAAATTTCATAGGTCTGTGGAAAATAAAAAAAAAATGAGTCTCATACTAAACAAAATACTTTTATCTTTTCATTGCAATGAGACCCTTCAGTAAGAAAATCATCTACTCTTTCAGTTTTGATGTTCTAATCAACAAGGAATCCCGATATATTTCTTCCTATCTTTGCTAGTTTTGCTCTAGGAGAGTGAAGTGTAATATTTAGCGATGCACAGTTGAGTTAGATATTGAGTTACATTGTTTTCTTTTGTACTAAAAATAACCATGTTGACCCTCACTGCATAGCTGTTACAAATTATAATTTCTTTATTTTCTGGAAGATATCTCTAGCTGATTTTGCAGTTCTAGAAAGAGTGTTATGTGATGCAAAATATGTTTATATGATCTAGAAAAACAACTTTGCACGACAGAAGTAGAAATAGCTAGAACATGATAAAGAACCTTATAAAATAATTTCTAGAAAATCCCGTTACTCTGAAAACACTTTACAATCACTTTGAGCTTGTTTCTCACAAATTATATCCCTTCCAAAAAAAAAACCCCCGCTGGGTCAAAAGATAAAAAACCAGCTTTGTTCTTAGGAGGTAATTGGTTCTTACCTCCCATACCAACAACTATTTTCCATAAAAATTAAGTACCTTTCAGCCAGCAATTTCCTATGTTATAACTGTACCAAATTGTTCTCTGTGTGTGTTTGTATCTGAATAACAGGTTGCTTTTAAGGATTAAAAAGGATTTTAGTAATATAAACTGACTCTAAAGTACTATCTAAGAGTCAGAAGATTGCATCTTTTGTTCTTTCTATTGACAGCTTGATGATATCACAATGACGTTTGAATTGATTATGTTTATCAAACCAAGAGTTTACATTGTGTTCAAAAAGGCATTACTGATGACAAGACTTTTTGCTTGTTCATGACAGTAGGATCACAGCAAAAAACAACTGCAGATTTGGTTAGGATAGTGTCTTTGTTACAGTCATATAACCAAAGGGCCTGTAAAGATTTTGTTGTATGGCAATTGTCATGACAAATCTCCAGTGTATACCAGTGCTTGCATGACGGGACAAAGCCAGCTTTACTCTTGAATGTACAGTGAGATTCAATAAATAAAGTGGGAAAAAAATAGAGAGAAAATATGACTATTCAGCAACCATTTAAGATTTTTCACTCCAAAAAAATGTTCCCTTTGAGGAATATATATTGTGATTAGTAATACTTCCGCAGCTACTTGCAGGTTCGTCTCATGTCCCATTTTTTTTCTAGTAGCTGGGCTCATGGAACTGTATCTCCTGTGATAAACTGTTGCTTTCTGATGCTGAGCATTTGTGCATTTTAAGTTACACTGTCTTCACACAAATTGGAAAATACAACCTGGATGACATAAACTCAAGGGGAGAAAAGAGAGGACTGAAACAATTGTACACGGCATCTGCATGCTTTATTTCATACATTTTCTTGGTTTATTTTCATGAGTTTTTTTCTTTTCTGTTCATATTTGTAATGAAATTGACATTTTCTGTGAGGCAAACTTACTGTGAATGAGGGTTGAGAGGGTGTGAAGAGTAACAACTGCTAAAAATCCTGGATTATCAGCAAAAAAAACAGTTGATAGAAAAGCCTTGGAAATACCCTGATATTTTCTTGGAAAACAATTGTTTAGTGGGGAAATGAGGCAAAAACCAGTCTTTGAAATGCTGCTTTCACAGAATATGGTTATATAAAAGAACTAACATTTACTGTGAAGAGTTATAAGTAATTCCAGCTGAGATGAAAGGATTCTGTTTTGCCATCATATTCTTAGTTTTGGATTTTGTTAACTTTATCTGTATTTTAATTAATGTTCACAAAGGTATGTTTGTTTTGAGAATTTTTATATTTGTTTATATTTTTTCTTTTGATGAGTAACAGTTGCATTGATTCTTGATCTTTAGTTGTCACTACAGTATGCTTACATTACCATAACTGAAGTACAGAAAAACAAGATTTTGTTCTTACTGAGTTTGACATTTCATTGATCAAGCTACCTTACCCATCTAGTCTGCAAATTCTTTGCCAGATTTTTTTTTTTGATGCCTCTTGTCCAGGTTGCTGATGACATAGACTTAAAAATTATGGTTAGCATTAAAATGCTGGTGTAAATGATGGAACTAACATTTTTGCTAAGATCTTTGACAACTGACTTCATGCTCTTGGTATATCATAAACTAATGAATTTTTATGAAATATATTTAGATGCATATTGGTATGAGCCATGCATTTAGCCCTTGCAGGTAAATCTGAATTATTTGGAAGAAAAAATAATTTTTGTGGTCTTGATGTGACATTTTTAGATACCAGGAACTTCAAGTCTTCATGGAAACTGAAACAGGTGTTTATAATAGAGGAATAAAGGGGTAATATTCCATTGGGATTAAAATAGAATTGATTCCTGGATCAGATGATAGTTATTTAAATCTCCCAGAGATCTCCCAGAGATCTCCAGGTGCTCTGCTCCAGCACCTGGAACACCTCCTTTGCCTGCATCTTCTCTGACCTTGGTGTATGCAGAGTTTGTTTTGTCACATCTATTTCCCATCTCCCAGTTGCTGTTATGCAGCATTTTTTTACCCTTTCTTAAATATATTGTCATAGAGGCACTAACACTGTTGATAATTAGCTCAGATTTGAACAGTGGTGGGTCCAATACAGAGCCTGCTGGAACTGACTCTCTCCAACCTGGGAGGAGCTTCTGGTATCTTCTTACAGAAGCCACCCCTGCAGTGCCTGCCCACCCAACTACCAAAATCTTATCACATGAAATCTGTACAATAAGTTATTTAAATAAATGCTTTCATTCTCTGTGGTCAAGATCTTGCACATGTCCTCCCTGATATGTATTAATATGATTGTTATACTGCGGTTTGTCACAAAATACTGTGACTTTTCTACCAACGCAATCTTCATAGCGAATCAGTACAAGGGATATCCATGTTCAAAAGCAAATCTCAATTTGGAGAGAAATTTGCAGTTATTGTAGCAATATAAGTCTTTTTCTGCTTTGCTTCATTGGTGGCCATTAAAATCATGCTGAATACGTTTACAGGTATCGCTTAAAGCTGAACAAAATAAAGAACCTGATGACTGTCATTTATAATATAACACATGAATTTAACATTTAATAAATTCATATGGGACAAAATGTAATTTTTACCTGTTCCATAAGGAAAACATAAATTCCAGATATATTTATAACTATAATACTGTGGCAGTATTTCTGTTTCTATACAAATCTTCTCCTCTAAATTTTATTGACAATGTTATAAAAGCAATCCATCAGTGATCCATCTTGCTTAGACTGTCATTACTAGTAACTTACAGGTATAATAAGTTAAAACTTATTGCTACAGGGAAAGGTCAACAGTGTTATTTGACTTAATATTTTTATCGTGTTTTCAGAATTTTTTTCACTCTACAGAAGTTATGTTTCAGTTTCCTGAATATATTGTACATACTCATGGTAGATCTCAGTTGGACAGGTGTAATTGGCCAATGCAAAATGGGCCTTAAAGTACTTCATAGTGTAAATTATGTTTTTAACATGTGGATGTTCAGGTGGGAGCTCTGATAACTCTAGTACAGACAAGTTCATCCTTTCCTTTTCAGTTTTTTGGTTCTGTTTCATTATATCTCTTCTTCCAGTGATAGGTGTTACAGCTTATTATTTTAGCAACTAGCCCATGGCTATTCCTCCATATTTCTGTTTGTGAGATGAAATATCATTCAGTCAGTATGTTTTCTCTGTATGGCAGCTATGATTTAGAAGCCACTCATCAGCTGTTAGTTTCAAATGCTTACAACCTTGAAGGAGTTACCCTGAGCTTGACATTTTATGCATTCATTACTAGCTCCTAGGTAAGGCTGTTCAAAATTGTGATGAGTTAGAATACCTTTTGCTTAGGGTTTCATTAGCTTATACATTTTGAAGATTTTCGTCCTTTAAACTCATATATGGTAGCACATAAAAGATAATAAATTTTCTATATTTTTAGCTTCTGATAGACTTTTTTTCCTACAGGTAGACGTACCAGGCTTAAAGGAGAGAAGATGACTGTAATGCACTTTATTGGATAGATGATTATAATTGACTGAGAAAAGAAATAAAGATTCAAATAAAATTACAGGATAGATGAGAGAAAACACTACCAGTTCAGGAATGTCAAAAAATAGAATATAATAAATCATCTCCTGCTGCTGGAATTATTAGAACTAAGAAGCAGCAGGCTGGTAATAAAGCAATTTTAAATATTTCTCTGATTAAATCACTATGATTTGTTTAAGGTGTGAGGAGGGAAGCAGAAATGTGTGGGCAAGAAAACAAAAGGGAGACTTCTTTGGTTTAGTTAAATAATGATTTGCATTCTTTTTTTTTTTTTTTTTCTCTTATTAACTTTAATGTGCATACTTTGGAAAGAGTAATACAAGCTAGAAAGTAGTGATAACTCCATTTTAAATTTGAGGAAATAAGTCAGATAAATGTAAGTAACCTGAGCTTTCTGAATTCTGCTGTAACCTGAGATACCACTTCAAAGTCTTTGTCTCATCCCATAAGCATTTAATTTCCCAAGCTTTTACCCAAAAAGCTTCCTGAGTCCCTAAGTAGCCTTCTTCAACATTTAAAAGTGCAAGGTCTTGGCAATGTGAATAAATGTACTTTTTTTTTTTTTTTTTAAGCAGACTGATGCAATCATTGTACAAAGAATATAAGAGAAAAGGTGAAAAGTGAGTGTAACCTATACCTAAATGTTAATCGAGATGCTCTTCAGCAAGGGGTAAGATTAAGTTATGAATCTTCACAGACTGAGGGGGGCTGAGCCTGTATATTTTCTGGTTTGGGGGAAAGCAGTTTAACGAACTCTTTCCAAGCTCTAAAGTACTATTTTCTGCAAAAGTCTATCAATACCTAAATCCGGGACCAGATTTAAGAACATGAATCTAAAGTGGAATTAGAGTATTGAACTTCCTAAAGAGGTAATTCTGTAAGCATTTTTTTCTTCTCTGATCTTTCTTATTTTGATGACAGTATACTTTAGAACTGTTGAATAATTTTGAGTTATCTAATGATTCCAAGATACTATGCAGATTTTTTGTTACTCTGCTCAGAGCATTGACTAGTCTTAGTTCCAAAACCTGACAGTCGGTTACTGATACATTTGGAACAAAAGCATATGTTCTAGATATAATACTGAATATACTTTTTGTCTTTAAGGGCAAAATGTGATATCCCAATCCAATTCTGCAATGTTAACTTAAATTTCTAGAAACAGATTTTATCTAGCACTTACATTACTTCTGCGTAAATAAGTATAATTGAGAACTAGTCTGTGGAAGTCTGACTTCATTTCTCTTCAGTCTGACCTTGAATTTAAATGTTTGGGGTTTTTTTCTCATAATATCTATATTTTGTGAAATATAAGGTAGAAATCAGGCCTTTCTTTGAAAGATATTTTAACAGATGCAACTGACTGTGTCTTAATGTAGCTACATTCCAGCTGATTCCTTCTGTCCATTCTAGTGTCTCACTGAAATCCTCTGCAAATGCCGAGTGACAGCAATATCTGTGACAGCCAGTAGCCAGAAAACAGATATTGGATGAAACCCCTTTGCTGTGTTGTCAGAAACTTCTAGCTGTGAAACAGAGCTTCTAACTACACTCTTCCAATTCATGGTAACAGAACCTGTTCAAGGTTAAAAGGAACGTATCTATGAGCCACAGTTTGTTCTTGGCTTTGGCTCTGCACAAAAGGAAAATACCAGGTGTTACAATCTTATGATGCTGCACATGAACAGATAGCATGTCATGATGAGCAACAGTAAAAGGTATTTCATGTGGCTGCATCCAGAACAGAACCACTTTCATATCACTGAGAGCTACAGCAGCTGTTTCCTAGGTCAGCGTTCAGTTTCATTGTTCCTTTATGACAGTGAGCAACCATTTTCTTATGTAAAAGAGAACACAATTTGTATTTATTATTTTTATAGAAACAACTTTTGTAAAACTCTTCTAAAGCTTTAAATTAATGCAACAAAAGAAAGGATTAGTTTGGTCTTTGGACTTACACTCAAATTCAAGGCCATCATTCTAGGCAATATCCCAGCAAGGTCTGATAGTTTAGCATTAGTCTTAACTGATAAAGACAGAGTATGGAAGAAATTTCAGATCACATTAATCAATGCCTATCACAACTCAGTTGTTCCGTGAAGTCATTCAGGAACTTTGTATCTTTACCAATTTTTGGTTTTAGACTTGAGACACTATTGATAATAATTTCTACCTGGTATAAAATTAAAGGTGTCTAATGGCTGATATTACCTAGCAAATCTGCTATTTGTCATTCTGGTTTAACACAGCCATAAATGTCATATTGTATCCTAATTCTGTTTGTTAATGTGGAAATTTTTTCTCTTGTAATGTTACATGAAAAAAGATTGTTAAATAATCCGTCATTGTACTGATAAATGCTTTCTTCTCTGGTGACATCTGCCAGGTTTTCCATGTATGGACTTAATATTTCAACACCGGACAGACTGGGAACGGTGGCCTGTCCATAACCCCACAAGAATTTTTGTTATCAGATATAATATTTGGCAACATTTTTTTTAATGTTTTGAAGGGCTGTAAATCTATCTCCTTTCATTACTTGTTCAAATCTTGCATGTTACTAACTTTCATTGCATGCGTTCTATTTGGGTATTGTATCCAAATCAATCCGTGAAAAAGGAGGAGATTTGGAATACTGGAGGTGCTGCTTGCTTGAAGGTTTTAATTCTGTTCTGTTGCATTTTATCAATAGTATAAATATAACTGGATGGTATTCTACTAGGTTTATCTACAGTCTGGAGCTTCATCACTTTTTCTATTTTAGCAAACATATTCCTCTCTGTGATGCACAGAATTGTAATAAAAATGTAAAATCTGCTCTGCATGAAGACTGGAAGGGAAAGTCTGGGTGAATAAGTAAAAAAAAGAAGGGAAGTGTAGTTAAGAATGGCAGAAGGGGACAACGCCTAGAGCAGCAGGTCAAGGTCACACGTGGGCACACAACACTGAAGCACTCCTGGAGAAATATAGGACTGCCTCTGCTTGGTGGAAGTCAAGGTCATACTTCAGATACAGTCTGTTCTAAGATATTGGGGGAAAGAAACATAGAATTATAGAACAGTTTGGGTTGAAAGATCATCTAGTTCCAACTCCCCTGCCACAGGCAGGGACACCCCACTAGATAAGGTTACCCAAGGCCCCATCCTATCTCCTCCAGGGATGGAGAACAACTTCAACAACTTCTCTGGGCAACCTGTTCCAGTGCCTCACCACTCTCATAGTGAAGAAATTTCTCCTTATCTCTAGTCTAAATCTGCCCTTCTCCAGTTTATACCCATTGCCCCTCATCCTATCATCACAAACCTCTATGAATAGTCCCTCTTCAGCTTTCTTGTAGACCCCTTTCATGTACTGGAAGTCCACTGTAAGATCTCCTCGGAGCCTTCTCTTCTCCAGACTGAACAATCCCAACTGTCTCAGCCTGTCCTCATATGGAAGGTGCTCCAGCCCTCTGACCATCTTTGTAGCCCTCCTCTGGACCCTGTTCCATCAGCTTCATATCCTTCTTACATTGAGGATTCCAGAACTGGACATGGTACTCTAGATGAGCTCTCACAAGAGAGGAATAGAGTGGCAGAATAACTTCCATTGACCTGTTAGCAACACTTCTTTTGATAGAGCCCAGGTTATGGATAGCCTCTGGGCTTCAAGCCCAAGTTGCTGGCTGATGTGAAGCTTCTCATTGCCCAGCACCCCCAAGTCCTTCTCTGTAGAGCAGCTCTCAAGCATGTCATCCTCCACTGTGTACTGAAATACGGGATTGCCCCAACCCAGGTGTAGAACCTTGCACTTTGCCTTGTTGAACCTCATGAGGCTCTCACAGGCCTACTTCTCCAGCCTGTCCAGACCCCTCTGGATGATGTCCCATCCTTCTGGTGTGGCAAGAGTACAATACTCAGCTAGGTGTCATTTGCAGCTTTGCCGAGGATGCACCCAATCTCACTGTCAATATAATTGATGAAGATATCAAACCACACTGGCCCAAATACAGACCCCTGAGGGACACCACTTGTCACGTATTTCCATCTGGACTTTGAGTCATTTACCACTCTCTTTGAATACAATCATCCAACAAGTTTCTTATCTACCATGCTGTCCACACATCAAACCCCTATCTCTCCAATTCAGAGAGAAGGATGTTGTGGGAGATCATATCAAAGGCTTTACAGAAGTCTAGATAGATCACACCCATCAATTTACCCGTGTCCACTGCTGTGGTTACCCCATCATATAAATCCACAGGGTTGGACAGACAGGACTTGCTCTTGGTGAGGCCACACTGGCTGCCACTAATCACCTCCCCATCTTCCATGTGCTTTAATATAGCTTCTAGGAGGATCTCTTTGATAATCTTCTGAGGCATAGAGTTGAGGTGATAGGTCGATAGTTCCCAGATTCATCTTTGCTGCTCTTTTAAAAAATGGGGGCAATGTTACCCTTCTTTCAGTCAGCAGGGACTTCTCCTGATTGCCATGATTTTTTTAATGTTGTGGAGAGTGGCTTAGAATCCCATTGGCCAATCCTCTCAGGACTATGGGATGCATCTAATCAGGTTCCATAGACTTATACATGTTAAAGTTCCTCAGGTGGTCATGAACCTTATCCTCCTCTACTGTGGGAGGGGGTATACTCCCCTGGTCACCATCTTGCTGTCCCATGACCCAGGAGGGGTGAGGAGAGCAATTGTCAGTGAAGACTGATACAAAAAAGGTTGTTTAGTACCTCAGACTTCTCATCTGGTGATACAAGGCCACCATTCCCAACCATCAGCAGGCTTATATTCTCTTTAACCTTCCTCTTCTGACTCATGTAACTGCAGAAGCCCTTCTCGTTAGTCCTTACTTCAGTTGCCAAGTTCAGCTCCAGCTGTGCCTTGACCTTCCTGACCGCACCCCTACACAACTGGGCAGTGTCTCTATAGGTTTCCCAGGTTTCCTGTCCATGCTTGCACACTTTGTGCAGTTCCCTGTTCTTCTTTAGTTTAACCAGCAGGTCTAAACTCAGTCACATGGGTCTCTTCACTTTCCTGCCTGATTTTCTACATATGGAGACTGAGCACTCTTGCATTTTATGTAAAGAATCCTTAAATGTTTGCCAGCTCTGCTCTGCTCCCTTGTCCCTGAGAAACACGTCCCAAGGGTCCTACTGAGTAACTCCTTGAAGAGCTGGAAGTCTGCTTTCCTGAAATTTAGGGTCCTGACTATACTTCTCAGCCATCCCATGTGCCTTTGGACGTTGAATTCCACCAGTACATGATCACTGCAGGCCAGGCAGCCTCCGATCATGTTACTGATGAGTTCACTAGTATGAGTTCACTAGTACGAGTAGTATGACTAATATGATTCTCCTGGATTNTCCTGTCCATGCTTGCACACTTTGTGCAGTTCCCTGTTCTTCTTTAGTTTAACCAGCAGGTCTAAACTCAGTCACATGGGTCTCTTCACTTTCCTGCCTGATTTTCTACATATGGAGACTGAGCACTCTTGCATTTTATGTAAAGAATACTTAAATGTTTGCCAGCTCTGCTTTGCTCCCTTGTCCCTGAGAAACACGTCCCAAGGGTCCTACTGAGTAACTCCTTGAAGAGCTGGAAGTCTGCTTTCCTGAAATTTAGGGTCCTGACTATACTTCTCAGCCATCCCATGTGCCTCTGGACGTTGAATTCCACCAGTACATGATCACTGCAGGCCAGGCAGCCTCCGATCATAATGTTACTGATGAGTTCACTAGTATGAGTTCACTAGTACGAGTAGTATGACTAGTAAGATTCTCCTGGATTGCCTACAACTTGCCGTGTTACTTTTCCAGCATATGTCAGGGTAGTTGAAGTCCCCAACTAGGATGAAAGCTTGTGAGTGTAAAGACTACTGTAGCTGGAGGAAAAAGACTTCACCCACAGTCTCCACTTGATCAGGTGGCCTGTATTACACAACAACCACGAGGTTCCCATGGGTTCTTCTGTCCTTAATTTTGACCCACAAGCTTTCAGTCTCTTCATGGCTAGTCTTCAATGACAGGTGTTCTCATTCATTCCCTTTCCTGAGATAAAAGGCAACACGTCCACCCCTCCTACCTGATCTGTCCCTTCTGAACAGCCTGCAGCCATCGATAGCCACACTCCAGTCATGGGATTCATCCCACCAAGCTTCCATGATGATGCCACCAAGTTACTGTGATGAAAGAAGAAAGATGGACCTGGAGGCCCTGACCATCCCCTCTGTCCCTAAGAGAAAAAAAAAATTCAAATTA
>WAAB01006096.1:1155-25975 GCA_013389865.1 Piaya cayana
GCTTACTTCTACCTGAATGGTTTAAAAAACACAAAGAAGGATGTCGCTACAACAAATGAATTTCCCATGAACTCTGGAATATTTCCTACTGTTCTTTGTCTAAAGGACAAAAAATGCTCATTACATACCTCAAGTCAATACAATTTGTGCAAAGTCATGTACATTCTCTTGAAATGCTGCCATATTAAACACACTGAATATTCTGAATATTTTTATAAATGCTAAATATCCCAATATATCCATAATTAACCTTGCTTATCCACAATGAATATGTATCTTAATTTGGAATACACTAGGCAGCATCCAGAGACCTGATTTCATAGGCATGAATTCGGGGAGCACACTCCACTTGCTTATACGCGGCAACACAAAAGCGAACTCCCCTTTGGGAAGGTCCCTGTGACTGTGGGTGTCTCAAAGCTGCAGCAGCTCTCAAAGCAAAGCTCTCCTGAAGCATAGGGTCGTTCCAGAGACACTTTCTGATGCTGTAACATTACAGCCAGAAGCCCAGTTCCCAAGTGGATTCAGTGGCACAGGAGTCAGCTTCTAGCCTGCTCTTGCAAAATGGTGACAGCAGTGGTAGCAGTTTCTAATTCTTATGCCTTGCATTTAACTTCCGTTTTTAAAAATATGTAAAAACTTGCCTGCTTTAGGAATTTAGTTTATCCTCTGTCAGTGCTATGTTCAAACAGTAGGCTCTAAAAATTTTGAGGGACAAGTAGTTGAGTGTTCAAAAGGTATAATTTACTGGTTAGCAACAAGGAAGAGTTCTGTCTATTTGAGGGTATATATACGTGAAGCAAATTTGCAGTGCTGGAACCAGAGACGCTAATTTCTCTGCCTTTTATGTAAGTGAAAAAAGCAAAACCCCCAAAATTCCAGCCTTCGCTTTCTCCAGAAAAACACCCTTTTACTCACAGAGAATTAATTAAAAGCTGCAGCGTAGAAAACACATGAACTGTTGATACCACGTGTATTTCTGGCTGCAGAAATTTCTGACTTCCAGCAGCGTTCCCCGTGCTGGAAGCGGTGATGGTCCATTTCTGTGAAAGAACTGTGGACACTACAGTTCTTGGGCCTCATTCGCTGAAGAGAGGTGCACTGCAGGCCCTGTGTGACGTGGATAAACCACCTTCATTAAGAAACCCACAAGCCTTAATTTTATACACTGTAAATATTTGAAAATATCTTTTGCGATGTTCAGTACTTAAGGTAGCATAAATGTGATTAGTCAGAATTTGGAGGACAGACAGATTGAAAAGAACCATCAAGAAAACACCGTGTGTATAAATATATATACCCACATGTATATTGTAAAGGAAGGAGGAAAGGCTGGCAGCATCTCTTATCTCTAATATTTTTATAGTAACCACAGCCCTGCTTGTCCTAAATCAACTTTGGAGAGAACAGGAGGAAAGAAAAAAACTCAAATCAACCAGAATAAAAAGTTATTTAAACCATTGTTTTCTGAGTTTGGTTGTTTTGGGTTTGTTTGGTTTTTTTGATCTGAATTTTTAGCACTGTCTGTTAGAAGTCCTATTTATGACATTTGTTCATGTGAGTTATCTTGCACCGGTTCCTTGCAGAGCTTGTGCGAAAGATCGTGATTAATAGTTCAGTCCTCATTATTGCAAATGTTATTTTTAAATAGTTATTCTGAGAACAAGAATTCCATTAATCAAAATAATAGATAATGAACAAATAAATGGCAACCTAATTTGTCTCGTTCATACATATGGAAATTATAATGCAAACAATCAAGGAGTCATGGAGGCTGCTGTACTGGCATCTGAGTAATATGCACGTACTGTATGTCTGTTAGTTCGTGAGTAGGATTAGCAGGTGTAGCTTGTCCCAAAACTATCCCCTTGCCAGCAAACTTGAGTGGTATCTGCGCTCCAGACCGATAATTGCACTTTATTTCAATGTCATGCAATAATCCATCACCAGTATATTAACATGCACACACACCCTGATTTTTTTCTTCCTGAGTGGTGGAAAGCCCTGGAAGTTGCTATGAAAGCAGCTTTTGTTATCAAAAATCTAGCTGCCCCTTTGGACCAGTGCGAGGAGGTGAACCTTGGGGTGGGGTTTGGCAGCCACAGGTGCTTTTCCCTGCAAAACTGGGAGCATGTTTGTGCACCAGTGGGGTCCAACCACTCAGCCACCCCTCTCCCCGATGCCTCTGCACCTCCCTGCTGGGTTGAGGGAGATTGGATCACCATTTTCTTAGTGTATGTGTGGGTAGTGCCCAAACCGCAGGGCGTACCTCTGCTGCCCAGCTCCCCACAGACTATCCATCCCTCAAACCCACCCCTAATTGCACCTCTTTTTTTCAGCTCTTAGCCGGGGAAACTGGGACGAGGCACCTGCCATCCCCTCCCCTCTCTCCCTCCTCCTCCGGCTTGGCAAAACCCTCCTGCACTCCCCCATGTACGTAGAGCTGGTTCGATACGAGACATTTTAATGATGAATGCCTCCTCCTGGAATTGTGGCTCTGTCTCTCAGGCATGATGCAGCCACGCAAAAATGTAAAGCATCTTTCTTGGTTTACTGCAGGAAATTCAGCATCCAACTAAGGAAGTTTTATCACATCTCTCATTCGGTTACTGTTTCCTACATTTCAAATATACTGCCATCTGTACAGCAGCTTTTTTTTTCTTTAATTTTGTTGCAAATCTTTCCGACTTAAACCAAACTTTGACTGGTAAATGTCATGAATCTTGGGCCAGGTTTAATTAGGAATTTTCTAAATCTATTAACAAAAGAGATGCACTTAATACATTATGTCAACCAGAGCTGGGCTTTCTTTCAGCTATTTTGAGGGCTGCCATAGGCACAGCTTGAAACTTACTTGGATTTTACATGGGTGCTGTATTTTATGTTGCATTAATTTAAAATGGTCTGTTTCACTTCATCAAGACTTTAGCTTAAGGATAATGCATTTATGTAAGATTAATCTTGCCATGTTGTTTTAGGATCAGGATTGTAAACTGCATTGTTCCGACAGTGATGCTCTAAATGTCATTTTAAAGCTTTTCTTGGGAGCTGCAGGCTCCCGCTTATTCATGATGTTATCTTTAATTTCACTTGATTTTCAAATATCCCTGCTATTTTTTTTTTCAACATGGTAATTATTCATGAATATTGTCTGAAAAAAAATAAAAGGAAGATGACAAGGGGGGAAAAAAAGCTGCCTTAGCATTAGACAGACCTGCACAAGAATTCATTTTTTGTCTTTTAGTTGCCTTTGTGACCGCATGCTTCAGCCTTTTTAAAACGCTGATCTAGTTTTAGCTAGCACAAAATTCCATTTTTTGGAGGCCACTGCTTCCCCTCGTTCTCAGCCTTCTCTGAACACCTTCATCAAACGCCTTTACTTGCTCTTGTAGTCTACCAGGGACTTTATACGGGCCTGACGCACTTCATCTTGCTGGAGATTATTAAAATAACCCCCAAAAACTTCTGATGTGGTGGGCCAGAATGAATGTACGTGATGCTAATCAAAGGTAGCAAAGGCTGGCAGGGCTTACTGGAGGGTCGCGTGTGGGAGCAGAGGCGAGAATGAGCTTTTCCCTGTGTCGTCCTTCTTGCAGGGGAGAGACCACGGCGGGGTGGAGGTCACCCACACGCTACCTCTCCGGAAGGGAACCTAGAGCCCCGGCAGAGGAGCCCCCAGCAGCCCCCGGTGCTGCTGCCCCGTGTGCCGGTGGCTGCGGAGCAGCCTCCCTGCCAGCCGTCGCCTCACCCGGAGCCGCTGCGCGGGACTGAAACCAGCGCTCTGCAAGGAGGGGGGTGCCTCCGCGCTGTTAATCATTTTAAAATAAATGAAGATGCTACACAAGATATATATAAATTGACGTACTAATCAGTCCCATGGTTCCTTGTTTCCTTTATAACAAACAGTGGAGTTGGCAAGCGCTGTGGCAACACAAGGCATCTATATTAATCAAGAGAAGTTTGAGACACTGGAAAAATTAAACTTTATGTGATTTGGACAGCATGAAGAAGTTAAGCACTGTAACAAAAACCTCCCTGATGCTCACAATGACTGTTTGATACATTTGAAAAACAGCAGTGGATTTGAGGGCTGGAGAAGTATTAATTAATGAAACTGCCACTGCCTGTCATGCTGAAAAGCAAATTGAAAAAAAAAAAAAAAAAGGAAAGGGAGAAAAAGAAGGGGGGGGCGTGGGGAAAAGGTGGCATTCGGCTTTCGGTGCTGAGAAAGCAATGCTTGATGAAGGATTAAAGGGACTAAAGAGAAAGACCGTCACTCTGCAATGGTTTGTTTCATTACATTTTGGGGACCACTTGCATTTCTAGTGCTCTTGCTCTTGACTGCGCACTATTAATAGTATGTGAATATGGAAATTGAAACACTTTCAGAGAAAAGCTTCTATTTGGCTTCGGAAAAGAAAAGCTACTCGAACACTAAGAAAAAAAACAGGCTTCTGTGTTTTACTCTCAGGACCTTTTTTTTTTTTTTTTGTACCAGGGCTACTTTCTTCGACCTGATCACAAAGGAAGTCTTCATGTTTGAAAAAAACAGAAATAATAAAACGCTCAGCTGTCTAACGCTGCTGATCTGTATGTTTAGAAGAGGAAAAGGTGTCACTGAACAAGTCCAGGCAGCCCTGGGCCCGTAACGTACTCCCTGCTCCTGCATTTGCTTCAGCAGGTTCACCGCTCCTCCCTGGGCCCGGTGACGTTGTGGAAAGACGAGGAGCTTCTTTTTGTGCTGGCAGGTTAATGTTAATATAAATGTGTCATGTCTTGTACTTGGTGAACACTGGTGGTGTTAGGAAAAAAAAAAGAAAAAGAAAAAAAAGCTTTATATACCTCTTCTACAGTAACTCTTTAACTGCAAGTTTTCAAGGTGGGGTTGTGGCACATAACAGGTTGTTAAACCATGCAGTGTAAGCAATTAAAAGTGTATTCCACAGATATAACTATTTTCTTTTCTTATTGCTGTGACACTATGTGTGATGGTAATATTTCTGAGAGTTTCAGATTTTGCACATATAATTTTATGCATTATCAAAAGTTACTGCTGCCTTGAAAGAAAATGTTCTGTGAAAATTTTTTGCAAAAGCTTTACTAGTTTTGTTTTTTTTTTAAATTGTAACATTTTGTAAAGGCAGGAAATGGAGTAAAAAAGAAAAAAAGCCTAGCATGCTAAATATATTTTTCAAAAAAGCAATAATTTTACATGTACAGAAATGATGCTAACCTTTAATACAGGTGAGAGCAACAGTTTACTTAATACAGTAATGGAATAGTGCTGGGTTTTTTGTAGAAATGGGCTTCTGACAAAAAGATTTGTTTAAAAAAAAAACAAAAAGNGTTCTGGATACTACTTGTTACTTGTTTTAAATTACTTGACGGTTTTTGTTACTTCACAACACTTGCAACAATGCAAATTAACTTTCTTACCTATTTTTTTAAACTAGTTTTTCCTTGATGCTATTACACCAGATGTACACCAGAATTCTCTGTAAGTCTCGGTGTAGTTAGGAATGTCTGTGCAAATACTTAGAAGTAACTGTAATTAACTGTTCTGTGAAGTTATTTTGAGGGAGGTCGCATAGACGCATTCCATTGTACACCAAAAAAAAGAAAAAAAGGAGGTAAAAAAAGAAATATTTTGCTGTGTTGCTTAATGGTTATGATTTTGGGTTTGCACTAGCTTGCTAGGTTTGTTTTGTTTGTTTGGTTGGTTTTTTTTTTTTCTTGTTGACTTATGTTTTATTGCTTTTCTGAGTCATATTTTCCATGAGTGAAAGTGATGCAGTTCAGGAATGCACAAAAGCTAGTTGCTTAGCCTGTTTGTTTGTGTTTTAGTTATTAAAAACTCTTCTGTACCCAAAATGGCACAAAAGTGTAGTGTACATTTGTAATTTCTCTTTTTTTTTTTTTGTCAGCTTTTTTTTAAAATTTTTTTTTATTTTTTATATTTTTTTTTTTTTTTAAATCTTTTTTTTTTTGGCCAGCTGATCTAGAAAATCTGAGTTAATATTTAGAGCCAAAAGCTTTTTTTTTCTGGAGCTTTTCTTCCAAAATCTCTGACAGAAAAGCTAGTGCTGTCACTGCCATTACGAGGGTACTAATCAGCAAAGTTTACAATCATAATTGAGCTCCATGAAGAACAACAGTAGGGGAAATCAGTTTAAATAATTATATGCTGCGTATAGCACAGAAATGAGATTTTCACTTAATTAAACAAGAAATAAGAGAGGGTGGGGAAGAGCCAACCTTAAGGACCATCTGTTTGCATAAGTGAATCCCACAAATTCTTTTTTTCTTCTTTATCATTGTATTGTATTGATTTGTTATTTTAGTTGAGCCATAGTATTTAAAATGAGTTGTGTTCCTTATTTATTTAGTCAGGGGGCTTTGATCAGCTCTTTTAAGCAACGTTATAACTTTTTTTGGCATGACACGCTCCTGTAAAGCCCTTTTATGACTGTTACAGGGACTTTCTACTACCTCTACCAATCTGCTGTTTCTTCTTCTTTAACAGGTTTATATGGTGTTGCAAGTCTAATGTAACTTAGACAATAAAGGGTTTGATTATCTACGCTGCAGATTCTCAGTCTATCTGCCATCTCTCTCTCTCTCTTTCTGACTCCCTCTCTTGGGTTTTTGTGTGGTTTTATTATAACTAAAGTATAGAAGATCTTTTCTATTCTAGCTAAAGTGAAAGGCCTTCCTTGCCAGAGTATTTTTGTATCTTCGATGTTGTGCACTAACCGAAAATCAGACTGGGAGAAACTTTTTCCACCGAGCTGATCAGCTGCTAGTCCGTTGCCCTCGTGCTGTTGCATTCTTCAGATTCCTTCTGTCAGAAGTGCTGTGAATAAATCAGTGCGTACTGGAAAATGGAAAGCGAATTGGAAAGCCAGAACTTTTTTTTTTGGTTTTGTATTTCAAAACCACCTAAAGTCCTTGGTGAAAAGCTTTAGCCTAAATTGCTACCTCCATCCTATAGAGGACTCTGCATACAGGAAAACAACTAGTCAAGAAAATTTTTTGGGAAATAGTTGGTGCAAACAAGTGTTTGGCTATTGACTAACTGTCAGTTAAAAATCTGTCACTGGGGGGTTTTCCAGGCATGGATGTCTACCTGTTCCACAGTAATCCCTATAAACATGTCACCAGCTTCGAGTTCCCTGCTGTGCTGTGTGTCGTGGAGTGAACATATATGTTTGTCAAATTCAACAAGTCAGAGATGTGTGGTGATGTGAGTTGTTTTACAAAATTGTGGCCTTGTAGTGGGAGTGCATCATCCCATTTGCTTGTTTTCATGTCAAAGGGTCTGTGACCAGTCCTGTGTTTGGTGGTGTTCTCCTTCCTTGCTTTATTCCTGTGCTGAGCTCCTCAATGTGAGGATTGACACATGTAGGGATTTCCTGAAAGTCCAAACCTGGAACAAAGGAAGAAGTAACTTCATTATTGGGTTCCTGCTACATAAAATATGTTGGGTTAAAAGAAGGAAAGGATGCATTTTATGTCAAATCAAATTTCCCACTGCAAGACAGTATTTTTTAAGCCAGCAGTAACGTGCGAAGGACTGAAATGCTCAAAGTCTCCGTTGTGGTCTTCCCTTCACTTTTGCTGTGTTTGATAGCCCCATACTTCATGACAATCCAGCAGTTGGAGGCAAAGCTCGTGTGGATTTTCTGGGAGTGCAGAGAGTGCCTGGTTGATCCCAGTATTTGAAGAGGAACTAAAATTAAACGGAGTACGTTAATATATATAAGAATCCTTCCACTGTTGTTTTTCATTAATTATAAATTATGGATTTATAATTATTTTATAATATGTATTACACTTGTTTCTGGAATTACGAGGGGTGTCAAACAGTTGAAGGATCAATAGGAGTATAGATGTTCTCTCAGCTGCTTTCTGTGGGATTGAGTGTGTGCTGGCATTCCTGGGAAGCACTGTAACCACACACTGACATCCGTAGTTGTCTTACAGTAGACAGTAGCTATTACAAATTCCTAGTGATATCTAGACTTTTTCCAGGTTCATTAGAGCTACTTTTGGGAGACAAAAACCCAAACACAACCAACAAATGCACAACTCTGGGCCCCAGAAAAAAAATCCTGTCATTCAAAGCTGTTGTACAAACAACAAGATACAGATGGGAAAAAAATCCTTATGTATTAGCCATAAACAAGTGTTATTTCCAAGCTGATCACTTGTTACTAGTAAAAATGAGGGACACTGCTATTGGAGAGAAAAAAGGATGTTCTGTTTGGAGTAGGGGGCTGGTGCAGAAGGGGATTGCTTGGTTGTGGCTTGAATAAAGAGATCAGGAGCATTAGTGTGACCCAGCTCTATAGGGTTTGAGTACAGAGATGGATGTTGCCCACAGGGTCACAAGAAAAAGGAATGGAGAAAATCATATCACAGAATAACCAGGTTGGAAGAGACCCACTGGATCATCAAGTCCAACCATTTTTATCAAATGCTAAAACAATGTGAAAGATCAATGAGTTTTAACCCTCTGAAATTCAAGTAAGTATCTGGAAAGCAATGCATGAGCAAGGTTAAAGCTGAGGAGAGGACTGAGGGAAGCCATGAGTGAGGTTTGTAGGAGCATCACCAAAGAGTGGAACAGTTGCCAAAATGGTAAAGTCATCAGTGAGAGGGACCAAGAGGATGTGGAGGCAGAGCAGAAGCTCTGAAACCTAAGTAGAAGGGGTCTGTGCCCATTGCAGACCCCAGTGCTAAAGGACCTCAATTTGGATGAAAGGGAGAAGGGATGTGATGACAGTGGCTGAGGAGATGGATTGGAAACTTGAGAAAATAATCACATAATTTAAGCTTGGTGAATCATCTTATTCTGCAAAAAAATTTCTTCTGTAGTATGAGCTTGAATTGTCTTCTGACAGAAAATGAGGGAATGCTTTTTTTGATTTTTTTTTTCTTCTCTTGACTGATAGGTGAACCTGAGTTAGGAATATAATTACACGTAGTCGAGGCTGAACTGAAGGGTCTCTCCAGTACCCAAAGGGTTTTGGAAAGCGTATTGCTCTTTTCAAGAAACAAGCAGACTGATAAGCCTCAAGCAGGAGGCGGGGTGAAAATCAGCGCGGGCAAGAAGGCAAAGTGGTTTTAAGCAGATGCCAAACCGGAGCGATCCTTTGAGGATGCTAGAGGGCACATTCAGATATATTCTCTAATACAGAATATTTTAAGATGCCTCATAGTTTGTTGGATAAAAGAGCTGGAGATGCTCTGAGCTGTTTAGAAAAAATATCCAATATTAAAATGGCTTCAGACACTTGGCTATCTGCTTGGTGAAATATTTTGTATTGTAGGTTTAAGTTGTGGTTCATAACCCATGGATACAGATGGCTTGATCTGTTTGTTCCTGTGTCATCAGTGATGTTTGCAAAGGTGAGTTACTTGTCAAGAGCTTAGAAAATGTGAGGTACCCGTGTTCCCTCTTTGTATGTGAAAATCTCTGCATGTCATCTTTCATCACCATCAACCTAAGTACTATAGGGATCTTGGAAGATTTTTCTAAGCAAAGAAATATGATTTATCTTCTAAATGATTTTTTTTCTGACATAAAATTAAAAGGACTGTGTTCCTCCAGTTCATTTCACTCCCAGAATTCAGCTTAGTTTTCAGAGGCAGAACAGTATTGTACCTTGCCTGGAACAATTAACAAGCCACTAGTGGTTTCTGAGAACTAGAGCTCGCCAGAGAATGCTGCAGTGCTCCAATAAACAGCTGCGTCTAGGGATCTGCCTTGGCCAAGGTAGGTTACAAACTGAACCATTTCTTACCTTTACTGCACATGTTCAGGAGAGTTGTGCTGATGCTGCTGATGGTCTGTTCTTCCAAGAAGTCCAGCACAGGGGCTTGGCAAAAAGCCTGATGTGGATCTGTGGGTATAGGAGAACAGAACAATTGTTTCTTTCCAAGAAGAGAGCCAGTCCAGAGGAAACCTGGTGCAGATTTGGAATTAAACGTGTTTTTATAGCTGTAGGACCAGTAGGTCAGCTGGTAGGCTCTTGGGGCTCTTTGCAGTGGTGGAAGGTGGAATTAGATGCAAATTTGCTCTGTCTTTGGTTGCTCGTCATCCTTGCCTTGAGAAGACAAGGTTGGTCTTTCTGCGTCCCTGGCAGTGCCACACGAGTGGCTCCCCAGCTCATCGCCAGTGAGCAAGGGGCAAGTGCCATCTGCTCACATTCCATGAGCCACATCCTTCTGGACAGAGCTATGAAGGGAAATGAGATTGGTCTGGGCCTTAACATTGACGAGAGCATCTTTGCTTTGGCACAGCTGTAATGTGGGTGTCTGTTGTTTTGCACCAACCATGCAATGAGAGCAGCCCAGGAGCCAGCAGCTTCTAGTTCCTTTACCTGGGGAGAGGTGCCAGGACTCCCTGGAGGTTCCTTTATGTGATGAGTGATTGAGACTCAGGGCAGTGATTTCTGGAAAGGCTCCTTGCAACACCCGTTGCAAGTAAGGGCTGCTTAGCATTTGGTGAGGTCCTGCATGGGCATAAGTGACCTGCAAGAATCATAGAATCACCAGGTTGGAAGAGACCCACTGGATCATGAAGTCCAACCGTTCCTATCAAACACTAAACCATGTCCCTCTGCGCCTAATCCATCTGTCCCTTAAACACCTCCAGGGAAGGTGAATCAACCACCTCCCTGGGCAGCCTCTGACAGTGCCCGATGACACTTTCTGTGAAAATTTTTTTTCCTAATGTTCACCCTGAACCTCCCCTGGCGGAGCTTGAGGCCATTCCCTCTTGTCCTGTCCCCTGTCACTTGGGAGAAGAGGCCAGCTCCCTCCTCTCTACAACCTATCCTCAGGTAATTATAGAGATCAATGAGGGGTCTCAACCTCCTCCAGGCTAAACACCCCCAGCTCTCTCAGCCAGGCTTCATAAGGCCCCTTCTCCAGCCCCTTCACCAGCTTTGTTGCTCTTCTCTGAACTCGCTCCAGAGCCTCAACATGCTTCTTGTGCTGAGGGGCACAGAACTGAACACAGGATTCAAGGAGGAACTCCCTGAGCTAGGTTGACTTCAGTGCTAGGGTTAAATCCAAACAGACCCAAGGGAAATTCCTGTGAATTCACCATTTATTATTGCTGAAGATAATCTGATAGGTGATTTTACAGATTTGGCTCTTTGCTCAGTGTTGTACACAAGGTTTGACAAAGTGATTTGCTGGTTAGAGAGTTGAGGGTAGGGGAAGGACACGCAGTGAGCAAGTGTCAAAAGTGACTTTTCACTTGCTGCTGGAGAGGTTGTTGATTTACTTCACAAGACACTGTTTATGGGGTACTCAGTTTCCTACACTGCCCCTGGAAATTATAGTACGTTCAGGGTTAGAAACATCTAATTCCCTGCAAAGTTACTTCAGTTGTTTTTATTTTGCCTCCTCCAGCATCACAAGATGTGAGAAATTACATGGCTTTTAAGGTAAGGCGAGTAGAAGGGCAATAGTCCAAGCAGCAGCAGTGTTGCTGTCCTCAACTACTCCATTTTCAGAACATGACATTAAATTATTTGGTAACTGAGTCCGTTCTCCTTTGCGCTCTTTCTGTTAAATAAACAGTGACTTTCAAATGAGGCACAGCTGGAGACACCATTAAACCCAGCTGAAATTTCCTTCTCAAGTCGTATTTTTCTGAACATTTTGCTGAAAAATGAGTCCCTATTAAGACCTCGAGAGTTTTTTAGGAAAAGAAAAACAAGCTCCTACGTTTAAAGAAATTATTTTGGTTGTAGCCAGATTTACAGCGCTTGAGGAATCTGAGCGTTCAAGAGAGCACGGAGATGGCATGGGAGGAAGGCTGTGAACCTAGCTAGATGCTGACTTGGCCGTGACATTGCTGAAACTGGTGTGGTAAATGTGACTCCAGGGAGTCGAGGTGCCTCCTAGGGCCTCCCCTGACCATTTTTCATACTAGTAGTGAATGTAATTTTCTTTGTATGATTACAGTTTCCTTTATTATCGAAAGGGCCTCTCTGGTAGGTGTCTGTGCTAGGCCCTGGGTAGTAAGAGACATTTCCTGATGTGAAAGCTGCGTGGGGGTGGCCGTGCAGAAGTGACTCTGAGCTGGGCTTGAGGGCAAATTCATCTCCTGCCCACCCCGCTTACCTGCTTAAGCGCCTTTAAGCTGCCTGTGAGGCAGAGTACTTGCTGCTTTGAGAAGTATGGAGCAAGGCACAGGGGGACACAGACATTGCTTTTTGTCCCCTGCCATGGGGATGGGCCCTGGCACACTTGTTTTCAGTGAATCTACCCTTAACTTCTGCTCTTATCGCAAGATATAGGCCTTATGAGGAACAGCTGAGAGAGCTGGGGGTGTTTAGCCTGGAGAAGAGGAGGCTGAGGGGAGACCTCATTGTTCTCTACAACTACCTGAAGGGAGGTTGTAGAGAGGAGGGAACTGGACTCTTCTCCCAAGTGACAGGGAACAGGATGAGAGGGAATGACCTCAAGCTCCACCAGGGGAGGTTCAGGCTGAACATTAGGGGAAGAAAAGTTGCAGAAAGGCTCATTGGGCACTGGCAGAGGCTACCCAGGGAGGTGGTTGATTCACCTTCCCTGGAGGTGTTTAAGGGGCAGGTGGATGAGGTGCTGAGGGACATGGTTTAGTGATTGATGGGAATGGTTGGACTCGATGATGCGGTGGGTCTCTTCCAACCTGGTTGTTCTATGATACGAAACAAATAATGGTGTCTGGGTGATGGACGTAGCTTGCCACGAGGGCAGGAAGGATTGGCAGGCAGTCTGGCATCAGACTGAGCCCAGTTAGAGGTGAGAGAGCAGGATTTCACAGCTCAGGTAAATACGTAGCTGTGTGGGAAAGCTTCGGAGGAGCCTCACCTTACAGCACCTTGCATAGCATCTCCTGTTGATCACATTGAGCAAGGAATGTGTAAAGGACATAGAGGCAATCTCTCCACCCAGCTGGTATGAAGGAAGAATAGCTGCTAACCACCCTACAGCATTCTCTGAAGAACAATGTGGTGTCCTTTTTATGCTTCTAAAAGCTGCTGTAGTGGGACAATGTGGCTGAGGGTATGTGGGGGCGCAAGAACTTCACAGTTTTAACCTGCCCAGGTGATTACGTGGAAATTTTGATACTTTGCTGTTTCTACAGGGCTTTTTATTGTTGGTTTTAATTATGCTGGCTGTCCATGTCAATTTTGTATCACTGGAAGGACACAAGCTGTTTCTGAGAAGAGAGCTTAAAGATCATCTAGTTCCAACCCCCCTTGCCCTGGGCAGGGACATCCCTCTAGATCAGGTTACCCAAGGCCCCATCAACCTGGCCTTGAACACCTCCAGGGATGGGGCAGCCACAACTTCGCTCCGGCAACATGTTCCAGTGTCTCATGACTCTCATATGAAGAAACTCTTCCTAACATCTAGTCTAAATCTGCCCCTCTCCAGTTTATACCTGTTCCCCCTCATCCAGTCACCACAAGCCTTTATGAATAGTCCCTCTCCAGCTTTCTTGTAGGCTCCTTTGGGGTATTGGAAGGTCACTGTAAGATCTGCTTGGTGCCTTCACTTCTCCAGGATGAACAACCCCAACTCTCTCAGTCTGTCTTCAGCCCTCAGATCATATTTCTAGCCTCCTCTGGACCCGTTCCAAGAGCTCCATATCCTTACGTTGAGGATTCCAGAACTGGACACAGGACTCCAGATAAGTCTCAGTCCTTCTACAACATGGAAAAACTCCCTTCTCCTCCCCACCTGCATTTATTTGAAGCAATGACATTAACATCAGTGGGATTTTTGCACAGTTGCCTGGCTGACTGTGAGGAAAATTTACTTCCAGTCAATGATGCATGGAAACTTGATATATTCCTATTTGCATAGTTGTTTTCTGAAGGGAAGGGGTTAGAACAGGGATTGCAGGATGGCTGCAAAATGGTCCTGCTCCCTACACGCATCTGGGGAAACTGCAATACCCGTCCTAAAGCCAAGCTGCAGTTATTCAAGAGATTAATGTGAAGCTGATATCATCCATTAGCTCATAGCGTTTTAACTGAAGTTTCTTCTTTTTGGCAAGAAATCTGATTTTTTTTAAATAAAAACCAACAAAAACTTGCAATGAAGCAGTCTCGGTAGATGGAGGTAAACAGGTGTAGTTGTCCCAGTGAATCAATTGCAAGGCAGCAATGAAAATGATACTTAATATACTTTTAAAAGATTTGGCTTTAGTATGGAAATGATACCAGTTGGAGTGAAAGCAATATTATCTACGTGGGAAAGTGGCATTGAAATATTCTTTCTTTCTGCCGGCTTTTGTCAATAAGAGAGGCTTGAATTATGCATTAGCAAGCTATAGAGTTATGGAAGATAATACAGCAAGGTTATGAACCCAGAACAAAAGAAGGGGAAACTAGGTTCAACTCGGTAATATATCACTTGGAACATATATAAACGGTTATAATGCTCTGCACATTATAAAGGCAGTAGTCACATATTTAAATGAGAACAGAGCGATCGCTTCAAGACTTTCTTCAAATATTAATTTAGGCATTGTAATTAGTTCTTCCGCGGAAGCCTTACAATGTTCAGTATGTTTAGAGTTTTGTGGAATCTTCTAGAAAATTACTCTTAAGTAGATGTACTGAGATGTAGGATTTTTACATAGATAGTGATTTGTATTCAAAGAAATGAAATTGTGAATCACTAGCAGTGAATAGGCATCTCTGGAAGTGGGAGAGATCTTTTGACAGAGATGGCTGAAGTAATACTAATTCCAAATACCAAATAATTGGAGAAGAAACCACAAATGAATTATTTACAGCATTTTTTTTGCATAATTTTTTAATAGTGTGCTTTGTTGCCTAAATTAACAAAAAGGGAAGCAAAATTCATTGGCTAATCAATTTGCTATCCTCTGGTACTCACGAAATGGCACATTTCTGCGCAGCCTTTCCCTCGAGCGACATCCAGACACTGCTCACTGCTGGGTGCTGGTGCTTCTCCTGACCTTGGCATCCATCCCAGCCTGCGAGGCTCTGTCCACCCCTGCCTGTGCAGGGCACTCGTTGGCAGCAGCGGGAAAAATGGAAAAGCCCACTCTTAAGCCTGACCTCAGCACCCCCAGGTTTATTCATTATGTTTCTTTGTATATAAACACAAGGCACACTGTTCCCAGGTCAGATTTGTTTGGAGCTAGAGCACTTTCTTTCTAGTTTCTGAAGAAGGGGCTACACGGGGCCAGAGAATGTGGGGGAGAAACTGAGAACTGCCATTGAAACCTTGCATGTGGCTAAAATTTTATAATTTCTTAAATAGGATTTTGGGCAGAGATCAAGTAGAGAAAGTAACTTCCAGGGAGGTTCTTCTCCCTCTGTANCTCTGCCAGGGGAGATTTAGGCTGGACATTAGGAAAAATATTTTTTTCATGGAAAGGGTCCTTGGGCACTGTCAGAGGCTGCCCAGGGAGGTGGTTGATTCACCTTTCCTGGGGGTGTTTAAGGGACGGGTGGACGAGGTGCTGAGGGACATGGTTTAGTGTTGGATAGGAACAGTTAGACTCGATGATCTGGTGGGTCTCTTCCAACCTGGTTGTTCTATGATTCTATAAAAACTTAACCACAACAATTTTTGTTAGTCTTTTTTGGAAGAGAATTATGGACTTTGATAACAGGGTCTTCCGATGGCTGAAGCTGTTTACTAAATCGATGAGAAACATCTGATGTATGCTCACAGTTCCCCGAGCTGTATCATTAAACAAGTATAAGTCAACCAACCCTCAGTCCAATGTTATTTGGTTTTAATAACAGCTGAAGAGTTGCTTAAGAAAACTCTTGGGAAAAGTGAACCATTTCTTGAAGAGAGGTCTAGGGAGTCCAAGGTAAGCATTTACCATTTGCCGAGAATCTTTAGATCCATTTAGCATCTCATTATTTGGTGAATAAACCACCTGGCATTGCTTAGAAAAACTTCAGTATAATTCCTTTCCAAGACAGACCTAATTGTATAGCAGTGTGTGGCCATTATTTTCTTCCACACCCAATCCGAGACTGGAAGCTTATACCATGTATTTTCATTCTCTTTTCATTTCAAAAACAATGTCCTTAAAAAATGAATAATTGTGGGGAAACAGTACTATGTTTGGCTACTCATGATAACTGCCTTGCTTAAGAGAGGTGCCAGCTGAACCTTTACAAAAGAAGTAAAAATACACACACTTACCCCAGCATTATCGTGCTATTCAATGAATGGTTACAATGAGTAAAACAAAGGTGTCTTCAGTGTTGTCCTTTGTGAGGTTACTTTTAGGGCTCGTAGATGAGGGCTCCATCGTCTTCAATTAGTCATCAAGAAACTGCTCCTTTTGTTCCACCTTGTTACACAGTTATAGACTCCTGTGTACATAATTATGAAGATTGCGGCTCTTGGTTAAGAGAAGAGAGATAATTCCTGATATCTTACTCTTCTCACTAGCTGCGCATTTTGGAGCTGGTTGTGATGTTGCAGGGGTATGTTCAGTGCCTTTATTTTACGGAGCTGAGGGACTGCTGCATCTTGCATGAGGCATGGAGGCTTTTTAAATTTCGGCTTCATTCCTGAGCATGTGGTGCCATGCCAGTAATTGTGCCTGACAGTCATGGGTGCACAGATCACTTTGAGAAAGTGATTTCCACTTGGAAGAAACAACATCTCAGGGCCACCTAGGGAAACAGGAAAGTGCATCCTTACCCTTATCATACAGCAAACACCAGTAAAGAGTGTAGCAGGGCTGAGTGTTCAGACATTGATGTCCTGCAGGTGTGAAGTCAACACTTCATCCAGCTGTTTGCTTCTGCTTGTGACTGTCTTCTTGTTCCTGAGGTGTGACTCCCACCTGTTGCTTTTGGGTAAGGTTCTGTTTTCAGGCAGGCTCTGGGAGAACTGGAAAATTGTGACCTGTGGAGTGCTGATCGCTTTTCATAGAATCACCAGGTTGGAAGGGACCCACTGGATCATTGAGTCCAACCATTCCCATCAATCACTAAACCATATCCCTGAGCACCTCACCCACCTGTCTTTTAAACACTTCCAGGGAAGGTGACTCAACCCCCTCCCTGGGTGGTTTTTCCTGACTATTGTGAGCTGCTGTGATATGGAATGTCCTCAGGAGCTGGAAACAGATGTGGAATAGAAAGCATGAGAACCTACAGCCTATGCAACCTAGGGGTGCGCTGCCTTTGGTGCCAGCGTCCATCGTGGGAGGATGGTGCTAATTTTCTTGTGACACAGCTCGAATCATGTTTGAATTTTCATACGATTGTTAAAATTTTCAAACTCATGGAAAATCTAATAGTCAATTTAATACAATCGTTTGTCCATAAAACATAACAGAGCTTTAAGAAAAAGTACAGTGAGGATAAAGACAGGTTTTTGGTAGAAAGCAATTGATAACTTGGTTTTTTGAGACCAGTTCAGTGTCTCCAGTAGACTGAGGAAAAAAACTGCTGCTGCTTTCCATAAAAGTAGGAGCCTGTCCTTGCTCTTCATTTCCAGTACTTATTATTTTTACTGCATTCATATTTTTATATTTTGCTTTCAGAAGACACGGACAGAACCACACTCCCTCCCCCCCGATCTCACTGTGATTATCCAGCATAAATCTCCCTTTATAATCTTATCACTGGGCAATTCAGTTATTTTAAATGTGAGCCTTCTTGCCCACTAATCAGTTCATCTTCAGGTTTTTAAAAGCGCTATTTCATAATTCTGCACATTCCAATTGCTTCTGAGTGTCCAGCCCAGCTCTGCCTTCACTTATCCCCTTCTCCTTCCTTTCTGACAAGGCAGGGCAGGCTCTTTCTCTTGCTCGCAGTCTTTGCATTCCTTCCAAGTTGATGCACATAGTCATTTGTAATCAAGGCTGTAAATTGTATTTAAAGCTGTACTCCACTATCCGTGGATATTTGAATCATAAATGAGAGTGTTGTCCTGCCCGTACTCTCACTTAGTCTTTCAGCCGTAATAGATCCTTTCATTTGTGCTCAATTAGCTTTTCCACTCCTGCATTCAGACCCTGAAAGTTTCCACTCTTTTCTTCAGGACTTGAATGCTGATGGTGTGGCCACATTCGCCTCTACCCCATAATTTGTTTAGCTCCTTTGTGCCGGATTTCGATGAATATGGTTTCTTTGTTTTGACAAGTCCACACACCAGGACTGTATTATGCCACGATATAAAAATGTTCCCTTTACTTATTGCTGGGATGCGACGGCTCTGGGACAGACCTCTTAGCTCTTTGGGCTTTTTGCTTAAATACGTCTCCAGGTTGAAATGTAAACAGAATTTTTCTAGAAATCCGGCCTTGTGTGGTTGTATAATTTTTTTTATTATTATTCTGATAGAGCAGAGAGCCATGTCACAGCCACCACGTGTCAGAAAGAGTCGTTTTTCGATCAGCGCTCCATGCAAGCACACAGAATCCTCTTCCTCTTGCACAGCATCCTTACACCAGAGGTGCAGTCCAGCCCAGCATCATGCTCAGCCCCTTCCAGCCTCCGAGGCCGAAGCACTAAAACCCAACCCTTGGCAGTGCCGCCAGCTGCTCCTTGTTAGGTGTTACGGCTCCCCCAGGACTGCAGCCCCGTGCAAAATATGAGTCTCCTAATATTTGTAACGATCTGTCCCACTGTCAGAGCAGCTTTTTATGCTTGCAGACACCTCTGAAGGTGGAATTGGAGAGTCTTCTTGCAGCCAGTGTTCCCTTTTCCCTTCATGTTTCAACTCACAGGTTTTGTCTCTTTTAATTTGGGGGTTTTATTTTTTTTTCTTTCCAGAGGGAGAAAAGGTGTTTAAGGGACGGGTGGACGAGGTGCTGAGGGACATGGGTTAGTGATTGATGGGAATGGTTGGACTCAATGAGCTGGTGGGTCTCTTCCAATCTGGTTATTCTATGATTCTATGAATTAGGAGAAAATCAGCCAGCTTCACTTCCTTGCTTTGTAACACAAAATCTGTAGATACTTTTCCAGGTTTTACTTCTCTTTCCATAAATGTAGGTTGATTTTTTTTTCGGAAGGGAATTACTGTTAATTTCTGCTTTAAAAGTATTTTTAGGGGGATACTCTTTCACTTTGATCAAAGCTGGCACCTTCCTCTTCAGTACTGAGCCCTGACATAATGTTGCAAACAGATTAATTGATGTTTCTTTGAAAGTTGTGTCTCAGAAATGATTTTGTGATCATCTTTCTTTGGAAGATGATTGTGACCTTCCTTTTGAGGACTGTATGGCTGGAGGGGGAATTTATTTGGGTTCTGTTTTCAGTGAAGTTAGCCCTTGGTATTTTAGAATGTTTCTTGTGTTATTAAACTGAATGTAACAGAGGATCCAATCTCTACTTTACTCCTGCTATAGATAGGCAGCCCTGAGTTTCCCTAAATTTTACTGTAAAGTTTTCTTATCCTGGGATTCTCTAGAATTAAAAAATACAATTTAAAAAATCCATGTTTCTGACAGACTAAAATGAAGAGTGTTTAACTTTGCATGTAGGTGCAAGGAACAGGGAGGAAGAGAGTCAAAACCAGTGGAAGTGTCAGCAAATTCATCAGGGATGTGAATCTAAAAGGAAGCTGGGAAAATACAGCAGGTAGTATGACCTTTGTTGACCTGCATTTGGTGAGGAGGGTTTAGGGAAAGAA
Source organism: Piaya cayana (assembly GCA_013389865.1). Lineage (NCBI taxonomy): Eukaryota > Metazoa > Chordata > Aves > Cuculiformes > Coccyzidae > Piaya > Piaya cayana. The sequence goes on from WAAB01006096.1 coordinate 20,818, forward strand.
CTCTGTCCCTAAATCTCACAGGTAAGGGATGACAAATTTAAGCAATAAAATATGGTTCTTGGAGGCCCACATCACTGGCCCCAGATCTTGTACAGAACTGCAACACTTGCTACAGCAGCCAGCTCTAAAATTAACCTCTTCATGAACACCACATCTAGCTAGATTGTCTTCTCATATTTAGGGATATCCAAAACAAGCCTTTTTCTCTTCTTTTCCCCTTTCTTTTTCCTCCAGTTAGGTCTGAAAACCCCTCCAGTCCTGATTTATTTGACACTTTTCATTCGACAGCTCTGAAATGTCTAATTTTTTTGTGAATCCACGATCTTTATTGATCCCCAAATAGACCTATATAAATAACAAAAATATGGCATCGCTATTCACAGCCTTTATATATGTATGTATAAAAATCTCCGTTGCCATTCTTTTTTATAGATGCCTTTCTTGTTGGGGGACCCTAGTCATCTGTACAGAAAACCCAATCTGAAATACTAACATTTCTTCCTGAGAGGAGAGCCAACATGCATCTCTGCTGATATGGATTTTTCCACATAAACTGACCTTGTGCTGCATTTCTACTCAGTGAATTAAAATCTGTGGAGAGGGCCAGCTGCGTGCAAGTCCCAGCGTTCTCGTTTTATTATTTGCACTTTAAGGATGGGCTGTTCAGGAGCAACATTGCTTGGACGATGGTGAATAACAATTCAGGCAGGCAAAGGACAATGGGATTGCTCAATTTGTGTCCCAATCTGCAGATTTCCATGGCTCTTCCATTCACTCTTTGTGAATCTGTCCTCTGCACATAGGACCGCATCTTCTCTCCAGAGTTGCTGCCATTTGTATGTATCGCATACTGCAGGCATAACATCTATTACTGCTATCAATATATTATTTCTTATTGATTTGCGTTTGGACGTTGTCTGAGTTTCAGACAGCAGCAAATGATCCTCTCTTCTCAGTCTAGGTCACCATCCTTTCATAGAATCATAGAATCACCAGGTTGGAAGAGACCCATCGGATCATCGAGTCCAACCATTCCTATCAAACACTAAACCATGTCCCTCAGGACCTCATCCACTTGTGCCTTAAACATCTCCAGGGAAGGTGAATCAACCCCCTCCCTGGGCAGCATATTCCAATGCCCAGTGAACATTTCCATAAAAAACTTCCTCCTAATCTCTAGCCTAAATCACCCCTGGTGGAGCTTGAGGCCGTTCCCTCTTGTCCTGTCCCCTGTCACTTGGGAGAAGAGGCCAGCTCCCTCCTCTCCACAACCTCCTTTCAGGTAGTTTACCACGACAGATGTGTATCAACATTATAATCATTGGTGATGTCCTACCACACTCCAGCGAGGCAGATCTCTCTGAATGTGCATTTGCATTTCTACGTGTTTTTCATTCCTTTGTCTCCCATTTTCTCTACAGTTTAAGGAAAGGCTGAGAGGTAGGTGGAAGCTGGGGAAAGAGGATACCGGATGGATAATGCGATGCAAATCAACAAGCATCAGTATCAACAGTGTGCCAGAAGCAATTCAGAAGGACTTTGAAGGAAGGAAGTCTGAGCCTGGCTGCTGAGGTGGAGGAGAAGATGTCTTTTATGGGAGGTATTCAAACACTGGAGGGAAAACAAAGTGATGCATTCCCGGCTCTTCCTGTGCTATTTGAAAACATGCTCGTGCCTATTCCCTTTAGAATAAGCCCTTTGGGCATCCACTATGAAATGTAATGGCCTGGAAGCAAAGCAGAAGTTGTAAGGATATAAGAATACCCCTATTTTACCTTTTCAAATTAAAACTGCCAGGATGTTGGAAACGCTAGTGTCCATCACCCCCGTGTAGCTCGGAGCAGTGGCATGGACTGCACACTCCTGTTCTCACCAACCAGAGACCTCTGGGAGGTCTTGAACGAGAAAAGAGACACAAGGACAGATTTTCTTCTCTGGGAAGGCATGAGACTCTTTCTATTATTTTATCAGAGTGTTTGGGTATTTACCATACAAAGATTTGACAAAGTACTACTGTATAATCTTCTACCAACACCCATTTTTGTCCCATTGAATTATTATATCCAGTCTTAAAATGTTAAATATGTCACTACTAGGGTAGAGTATCATAAAATTCAGTTTGTAATATTAAAACTCCAAAATGACACAATATTATCAATCACGTTCCTTTGTAATATTCAACTTTCTTCCTTTTTTCCTTTAATTTTGCATTTTAGTATCATAAATTGAGATTGAAGCCGTAGCCTCCAGTTCAAGGTCTCTTAGCAATGAACGGCAGTGAAGTTACAAGTAAAGTGATAAGAAAACAAATCACACTGAAATCTAATATTTAAAAACATTTCAGACAGATTACAGAGATTTAAGACCCTGCGCTATAATCAGCGTTGGATCAGGACAGATATGCAAGTAATTGCAGAAGGAAACGCTCTCATCTCCTTGAAATAAGCGCAAATCATCAGTGGGAGACAGGAAATATTCTGAACAGCTGGTATAACACCGAGACTTCTTTCTAGAAGGATTTTTAAAAATTTCTATTGTGCTCTCGGAGCCCTGTGATTTCTGTGTTACATTGCTTACTTTTAACTAAGGAAATTGTATACTCCCCATGCCCTTCCATTCCCCTCCCCATTACCTCTCCAACTGATGCTGGCATTGAAAACCTTTCATATGGACTTTCACATTGAACAAATGCAGGGAAAGATTCCTTAAAAATCTAAATTTTCCCCCAAAGGCTTTAAATGCCCTGATGCATTTCTGCTTCTTTTCTACTTTTAAAATATCTTTATCCTGAATTTTATTTTTAGAATACAAGAAAGTATTTTATATTTTTATTCAGCTCATAAAGGACTAAATCTCCTTTTCAAAAGTTGTTCAACTGACAATGAGCTGATGGCCAAGTTGTACAATAATGAGAAAAAAAAAAAAGTTACACTCGAGTTAGCGAGGCTTCCTTTGCACGTAATGTACATATCAATTACTTAGCGATGCATTATACAGTATGATCTAATTCAGCATGTCAAACTCTTCAACCCGATTTATAAATTCAGCCGCATCAGCCTCTGCATCATTTACACCAAGTAATTTTTAGCTTCTCCAGAAATCAGCTCCTATAGAAAAAAAAAAAAAAANAAAAAAAAAAAAAAAAAAAAAAGGGCTGGATTTATTGTATATGTTATAATCTGGGACCTAGTTTGCTCAGTGAGCAAAATGAATGCAGTGAGTTTCACACAGTCGAACTAGATATTGTGTATTGGATTTTGTGTGCCGAGCCTTTTTCTTTCTTTTCTCTCTCCCTCTCTTTCTCTCCTTCCCCCCCCCTCCAGCAGAGCTATCCAGTCTTGAATATGTCAGTGTGCCTTGAATGTGTAGTCACATTCTGGGCTATGTCTTTGAACTCTTCAATGGTGCTTTGCATTTCTTTGAGACCTTTTATGGGAAGGAAATAGAGAAATGTGGACTAAAAATGCTGCGCAGTTGTCTCATTATTTCTCTTCCATTAAAAAAAAGAAAAAGAGTTAGTTTTTGTTAGACAGGGACACCTCTGTTATATAGTATATTCAGCATCTACAGTGCGTGGCTCCATACTGATGCTTGCAGACAGCATGGGGTACGGCGTTCCAATTTAGAAGGCCAAGACAATCGTTCTGTACCTGCTCCGAACAAAGAAATTATCATCCTCCGCCAGCAATTACTTTGACAAAAGGATAAATTGATTTTCAGCATATATCTCATTCCTGGCCAGTTCTTAAATTTTATTTTTTAAAATAGAAAAAAAAAAAAAAAAAANAAAAAAAAAAAAAAAAACAAAAAAATGCACCCCAGAACCCTAGAGAAAGAAGAAGACTTATGGGTAGTATTCAGGGGATAGTAAAGTGGGACAAAAAAAAATAAATTAGAAGCTCCCCTGCAGCACTAATTAAGCCAGTAGGAAACTTAGCTGCAGAAGGGTGGCAGAATGGGATGTGTAAACACCTGGTCCACTTTAGGACTGTGTCCTGTCACCCTTTCTTAAGCAAAGTAATATTTTAGTACTTAAATGTCCACAAGCAGCAGGCAGTATGGTTTTACTCGGCGAGTTTCAGCTGGAAAAGCTTGTGCTGCAACACTCGATGCACTCAGGCAACAGTCGCCTGTCTGTGCTGCACGGATGTTAAGTGTGAGCGGCACCAGCCAGAGAGGTATAAATTAAAGATATTTAAGGAGAAATTTCACTAAGGGTTATTCTGGCATGTAATAAGGGAAGCCAATAAAAATTTGGTACAAAGGAGTATCATAGAGATTGTGCTGCTATGTTTTATGAGGTTTCCATTAATTACATTTAGAGTCTAACAGATTTTATTTCTGCATGTATCAAGCACAAAGAGGACAGTCTGAGATAGTTCTAGAATCGAGGCGAATTTTTCCTCATAGTTGAGAATAGATCCTTCCCTCAGCAATTGTGTTTATCTTTTAAGCGGTGGAGAGTGTGGGTTTACTATCCCAGTTAATTCTCTGCGCTAACACCCATAAAGTGTAATGCGTTAAACAAGTTTAATTTTTAAAATCTAGCTTGCACATGCCCTTTTGACAGAGGCATTCCACAAGCAGACACCTTTTTATACTGTGCAGATACCTTTTTATACTGTAAGTGGGGCACAGCATCCGACAGAGATTACTGCATAACCTGCAGTAAAAGTATTGGTGTAAAATCCAAGACTGTATACATGGGATTTCATCCAGAGCACTCAGCCAAAAGAAATACTGAACCACCACTAAATCACCCTAATGAGTTAAGTATTGTGTGTGGTTTTATTATTTTAAGCAAATGCACTTGTATTTGTTTCTGGAACTATAAGGGATCAGTCAAGCACATGTTTCCGTGAAAGGGAAAAAAATAGATGTTCATAAAACTTACACTGTCTTACTTTCTTGGTGGCAAAGTATTTAAAATAATTGTTCAACGGAAGACTAAACATTTTCTTGGAAAACTCATTTAACTCAAGAATTAGCCTTACAGGGTGTCCACTCCACTGTGTAAAATAATAAACTTCATTCTTTCTTACCTTTAATACATAGACACCTTTATAAAATCCATATGTTACACAGAGCCAGGCATTTTCATTTGCAAAAAAAAAAAAAAAAAAAAAAAATAACAATTCAAACCTACAAGGAATTAGAA
>WAAB01006096.1:26482-39163 GCA_013389865.1 Piaya cayana
GGAGATTTAGGCTAGAGATTAGGAGGAAGTTTTTTACAAAGGGTCATTAGGCATTGGAATATGCTGCCTAGGGAGGTGGTTGATTCACCTTCCCTGGAGGTGTTTAAGGCACGGGTAGACGAGGTGCTGAGGGACATGGTTTAGTGTTTGATAGGAACGGTTGGACTCAATGATCCGATGGGTCTCTTCCAGCCTGGTGATTCTGTGATTCTATGATTCTATGATTCAACATGCAGCCTGGGGAAGCGGAGTACACAACAGAAACAATTTCATTCTGTCTTTTTTTGAGGTCTCCCAGACCTTGGCTCACGTATGATCCCTTAGTCCAAGATGGTGTTTTGATCACCCACTTGCTGCTGGCATCCATGGAGCTGGGATCACGCTATCTCTCAGTTTTCAAATGCCACCCACTGCCTCAACTCTCTGTTAATCAGGGATTGTCCTTCTGGAAAAGTCTTTAGATGGTCATTTATGGCAATACATGAGACTCACAGGAACAGAAGAGGGTCCCCCTCTTCTGTTCCTGTGAGTCTCATGTATTGCCATAAATGACCTACTGCAGTTCACAGTCTCCTCCTTAGTCTTCACCAGAGAAGTCTCAGTCCCAGCAGCATCGTTGGCTCATGCACAGTATGTAAATACATTGTTCTGACTGGATTTGCCAGGTTCACACCCTCCACACCCCAAAAAACCCTGAACAATTCACTTTAGAAGGTATTTCAGCGAGCAGCACCTACACTACTATAGATTTAAGGGATTTTCACTCTATGATACAGGAAGACCAAACACAGTATAGAATTGTGGTTTTTTTGCTTTTCTTTATAAATCAAATGCTTCTTTTGTACTTGAAAATTGTGGGAAGATACCATTCTGTTTAGGGGATTTTGAAAAAGAATAATCCTTCTCACCTCTTTGAGACAAAATACATTTCAGCTAAGGGTCCAATTTGTGTATTTTTTCCAGCTGTAGCCAGAAAGACCTCCTTTGGCATAGATGTCACCACTTGGAAAGAGAAGAGACCTATAAACACAGAGTGTGGTTTCAGTTTTATCATTACAGGATAAAGCACAGCGTGTCTGTCCATTACCAACTGCTAGAAAACAAGACAATGACGAAAGTGACATTATTGTGTTTGTCATGGATGCTTTACTGGGAAAGTTCAGAAAAATAGAGACATTTATGATAGAGACAGCTCAACAGGGATTTTTTTACTTTGTGTTATGCGGTACATCTAAAAGATATCTCCTAAACTACATCAGAGGTGAGCTGAACATCTTGAGTCAAGTGTAAAAATCAATGCACATGAACTGTTTAGGTTTCAGTTTTGCATTACAGTTTATATGCATAAATTTATCTGAGGAATCATACCTCTGGTGTTTCTTACCTACTTTATCTCTGCCACAGGTTTTGGTCTTGTGGTGAGATCAGTAGATGTTCACACAGCTACTGCAATGTCTCATTTGGAGGAGGGGACAGCAGAGTTTAGGTGACAGGGATTTCCTCTCCTCTATCTCCATTTGTTTAAGTGTGCTAGAGCCTCATCTGTTGAGCAGCTTCACTCTCAGCCAGTTGCTGAGTAAAGATCTATCTACTGGACACCTTTCTCAGGCAGAAGCACCATGTGGTGGGCAGGACCAGATATCCTGTGGCTGCCACCAGCCTGAGCTCATCATCTTGGTGGGCAGGTTAGCTGCTGGTCAGTGTGGCGCCGACAAACCCCTGTCCACATTGGTCTGTTGGAAGGGCAAGTAAGTCAAGCCACAGCAGCAATAATGGAAGGCAGAAAACCCTTGTGTAAGCCAGGAGAACACCACAGAGGCTGTATCTTAAGTCTGCTTCAGTTTCCACACTTAAATATCTTCTTAAGCATCATTGTTTTAAGTGAAATCTAACCATGATTATGTGGCAGAGACCTAATATGTTATTTAACCGTGAGGTGCTAAATACATTTGCAATAAAATATTTGATTATAAAAGGTTAACAGCATTTGTGGTATTGCCATAATAGCTACAGATCCCACCTACTAACAAAGCCTTCCCGTGTCACTCATTTTAGAGTAAAAGACAGTCTTTGTCCCTGAAACTGTGAAATCTAGAGAGAGACGTGTTTTAGCACTAAATGCAAGGACAGAGCAACTCAGTAACTTGCCTGAAGTCTTAATAGCCAGTCAGTGAGAAAGCTAGGGATAAAAAACCCCATGTTTCCTGGTCATGCTGTACTCACTTGATCACTTAACTTTCAAATAAATCTGGTGTTTAAAGTGCTGTTTATAATTATAATTCCAGGGGAAGTTGATAAGGTCAATGCACAAGCACCTAAGACAGAAGAGAGTTAGATTTGAAAGCGCCATAGTGCACAGGCACTGCAAACATGGACAGGGGCAGCAAATTTTGAAGAGTGGTGGTGTAATAAACTGAGTTTACCTGTGAAGTGGGAAAAATATCAGACCTTATTGTCTGAGCAAGTGTCAGGATGTGGAGGAGTGCTGAAAGAGAGGAGGGAAAAGCACAGGGGAGATCATATGGATGCGTCTTCTGCTCTTGCAGTCACAATCTCCTATACAGGGGAAGGTCACAGTGTTCTTAAACACACTGAATGTGCTGCAGCTGTAAGGCAGACAATCAAAATAATCCACCAAAACCCGCATTCATATATGGAGATATATGTGTCTGAATATGTAAACACAAAACTTTGCCTAATGGTAGAAGTTGACCAAAATCATATTGAACTTTATTTCTTATTTAGTTGAGAATATGAGATTCACATTCAAGTTCCAACAGAAGCTAAAAACACATCATCTAACTAAATCACAGTGAGTGCCTGGTACATCAAATCTGTGTGAGTCACTGATGGCACGCGGTAGGGATCTGGTGGCAACTCTTAGTTCTGATCCCAACAGATCCTTCCCTGTTCAGGAGCAGGGAATGATCGGTACTTGAATTTATTTATCATCTTCAGTTTAAGCATGAACAACATATCAAGTATTCTCCTGAGTATTATACTTTTCTATAACCAGGTTTTGAGGAAAATACTTAAAGTGTTCGGGGTTTTCTGAGGAAGAGCTAAAAATTATGATATTTATCTCAATAAAATGATTTTTTTAAATACAGTTTGTAACTGTTCAACGTGGGATTTGGTCTTCTTTCACTGAGGCTGGTTACAGAGCATTATCTGACTTCTGTGTAAACAGATGGTTTCCTTGAGTGTCATTCTAGCCAAACACTTGTGTTCCAGCTTAAGATGAGGTAGAGACCTCTTGGTGTCCAACAACCTAAAGTTGATGCAAAAGCTTTAATGAATGAAGATTAACTACTCAACTGGTATTGCAGAAGAAAGCAGTTTCTCCTTCAAAATTGTTGAAACCAGTCATCTTTCCCATCACTGGCTCATACGCAACAAAGTTTGCGGTGCCAGTCCAGTTCTATTTCTTCAAATTACCAAACCCCTCTCTATTTTGGAGTGCTGTTCCCTTTGTCTATTTGAACTTCGAAAAAATGCGCATGCCACAGACAGTCAGAAGTTGCCATACTCGCAGGCATGTTCAGGGTAGCCTTCTTACCTGCAACGACCAACAGCTATCTAAGTTAAAGGGTGTCCTTACGCCATCTGTTCTTTTCAACCAACCATGTGAGGAAGTTTGCTTTCAAAGTGTTTTTTACTGCTCGATCCCGTTCGTCCGTGTCTTTTACTGCTTCTTACTTTCTATTCTCTATTACTTTTCATTGTTTCCCATTATTAATCCTTCCTTACCCTTGATCTGTCCCCCAGGGCTCTTATTCTGTGGGTGGTGAGCGTTGTCCCATGCATGAAGCTTCTTTTGTCATCAGAGGATGACTGATGAATTTTACCAAAATCCCATGAAAGCTCAGAAAACCAACTCTCCTCTGTGTCCCTGCAGAGCAACGCTAACAGCTGCACCATATCAACACTTTTTATGTGTTGTTTACTCTAGATATTAATATGTCTTGATGCAGAGAAGGACCTGGGGGTGTTGGTTGACAGACGACCGAATATGAGCCAGCAATGTGCTCAGGTGGCCAAGAAGGCCAATGGCATCTTGGCTTGTATCAGAAACAGTGCGACCAGCAGGTCCAGTGAAGTGATTGTGCCCCTGTACTCAGTGCTGATAAGGCTGAACCTCCAATCTTGTGTTCAGTTTTGGGTCCTTTACTACAAGAAGGACATTGAGGCACTGCAGAGCACCTAGAGAAGGGCTGGTGAAGGTGCTGGAGAACTAGTCTTCTGAAAAGCAACTGAGGGAACCAGGATTATTAGGCTGGAGAAAAAGGAGGCTGAGGGGAGACTTTATCGCTCTCTACAACTACCTGAATGGAAGTTGTGGAGAGGTGGGTGTTGGTCTCTTCTCCCAAGTGACAGGCAATAAGATAAGAGGAAATGTCCTCAAGTTGCACTGGGGTGGTTCAGACTAGCCTTCATGAAGAATTTCTTCACTGAAGGGGTTATCGGGCACTGGGATAGGCTGCCCAGGAAGGTGATTGAATCACCATCCTTGGAGGTATTTGAAAGATGAGTGGTTGAAGTGCTCAGGGACACGTATTAGTAGTGGACAGGTACAATTTGACTCGATGATCTCAAAGGTCTCTTCCAATCCAGCAATTTGATGATTCTATGATCTGGATGGGAGTGGCAGATATTCCTTCTTGTGCATTTAAGGCTCTCTCTCTCTCTGGGTCTGGTGTACGAGATATTGTTCACCCAGCTATGTCCTGCCTCCTATAACTTCTAAGTACAATGCTGGGGGATTGGTAACATTTCAGGCTTCCAGAACATGCATGAGAGACATGGCTAGACCTTTGATGCTATTTTCAGTACGTCCTGTGGTTGATCACTCACCACTTCAGATTCCCATAGGAAATATCCTCAACTTTGCTCCTGAGCTCATGTGATTGTTGGCTCATGTGATTGTGTCATACCCTTTTCTGATAGAGCAGAACGGAAAATTGCTAAATGCCTTTCTTCTGGTTCTGCTGTGCACTTGGATAAGTGAAAGGTAAAATATTTTAAGATGGGGCACATGTGATTCCACCCCACTGAGTTTGGTAACCTTGGGGGCTTATGAAGCCTGGTTGATGAAGGTACCCATGCCAGAACATGACATTTCCTAGTTGGGTATTTCAGCTTTCTGCCTGTCACAGACAGACTTTTTGATGTCTCTTATGATTTAAAAGGCATTTTTTCTCTATGATAAGAAAGATAGAGCCCAAGGGTCAGATTTTCTTCTAGGGGTGTGACTATTTCTGTGCTCTCAATTTCCACCCCTATTGCCTTGAAATACTTTCTTGAATTGGAGAAGTCATGTTTACAACCTCCTGAGATACAGTTCAGGTGTTGGCAGTATTTCCCCATTGATGCCAATTTAAAGGTGAGATAATGTCCTTCTTCTCACCTGGAGAGTTGGTTGGTTCCAAGACACCGCAGAAAATTACCCAAATGTGGAGTCTTTCTGCCTGTTACGGCTGAGTTTAATTTAAACTGGGAGATGAGATACATTTAAGAGTTTGACCTCCCTCCTCCAGAACTGCAGAAACAAGGCACAGCAGTGACATCAAAAGTAAACTTTTCTATTCTGGAGGCCGGGGTGTTCAGGCATTCTCAGCTCGTTGCAGGCAGGTCAAAGAGTGTCTACAGAACTGGACAATCACTTGGATGTTAAGACATGTCGCAGACCTGCAGAGGTGATGTCCTCTTTGTTGACCACAGATCAGTGCCAAAGCTCTGACCATGCAGGGAGCATCCCCCCAGACTGTCTCTCTCATTGGTATTTGCAGGACATCGAGGAGTTCCTCTCACATCTGAGTTCGTGAAACACAGACATACAGAAATTGGCAGACACTGACTTCTAAGTGTTACCTCTCAACCGGTTCGTAAATTCAAAGGAACTGGAGGCCACAGATGTCCACCAGCCTATGTGCATGATCATGTACTCAATTAGTGCAAGAAGGTAAACTCTAAATATTTATTTTGGAAAATGGAGGGTGAAAATGCCTCCAGCTTTAGCTAGAGGGGATGCATAACCACTCAGAGTCAAAATGTATGTGTGGAAAATACCCCTGTGAAGAATTCTGGCTGCTGTGTACTCACTGGCACTCACTGACATCCAAATCAAGTACATCAGCAGCAAGAGCACAGGCTAAGTGATCTTCCAGCTGGAATTTCCTTCATTTGTCTCAAAGGTCAAGACATCCCGGTGAAACTCTGTAATGGTGCAGAGAAGTCCCCACTGCACCAGGCTGCTGTTTTCGTTGTCATTATGAGAATTCACATCCAGGTAAGAGAGTCAGTCATGACTAATCTGAAAAATCCACAGATAGTCTCTCACTGTGCATGACTTAGAGAATTCCTGTTCAGTTGAGGTCCTCTCAAATGCACACATGACTGATTTGAGTCAGGTACCATGAGTGTTACAGCCTTTAAGAATGTTTTACTTGAAACATATGAGAAGGCAGAAGAGCACTGCAATTGCTCATATATCTGGGAAACCAGCTTTGTATTGTTTGACAAATCTTCCCTGCCAAGCTAAATCAACCAATTAGTCATGCTAATGCTTATTAATGACATTTCTGTTAGGAGAACAACATAATTTAGCTTAATTTCCAAATTCCAGCAACAAAAAAATAACATGTATTGATCCTGTATTGTAAATGAATGACATTTCTGCATTACTGAAATTCAAAAAGTGCCTGATTGGTTACACCTTGCTACCGTCTGCTAAGGCAACGACTCAGTAGTATTCTCACACCTTTCAGTAAAATTTCATGGTATGGATCCCAGCAAAGACCATTAAATCAAGCTTGGTTCAGGCATGGCTCCTACTCTGAGAACAATTCAGCAGGCCCGAAGAAGCACTAGCTGTTGACTCACATAATCTGAACCTGCTAATTTCATCAGCATCCACCTCCTCTTTGTGCTCGATTACAAGTCCATTTTGAAGGGACAGTCGTCTTTAATGGGTTAACAGATGCCATGTTAATAGAGGAGCTACAACACGACAAACAAATATAGTTTAATGCACCCTACTTGGAATGCAGAGTTCATATGTATTCCAAACAAAAGGCCAAACAAATTTACAATACTTCATGTATTTCTATAGCCGAGCGTTTTTTACTGAAGGATATGTAAATCCTGCACTAATCAGAGGTTCTGGGATTCCAAATGCCACTAAAGGTTATGACCTGGAGCCCTGCTAATAGATGACTGAGGGCATAGACTAAGTAGTTCTGAATGACAGCAACCACAGGGTGTTTTGCATGAAAAGTAACCTCTAATAAATGACCTCTGCTTTTTCCCTTTCAAAGCTATGACAGTAATGAATATGAAAGGGGGAGCTTTGTACACACTGGGTGTTATTTACACCTAAACACTGCAAGAGTGTGGATGCCAGGCAAAGGTTTCAGTTTGGCTGAAAAAAAAAATGAGGAAAGGGTAGTTCTGCTGCCTTAACAAACGCTGCTGCACTTCTGCTGACTTCATTAATAAATATTTTCTTAAAAGGCGGTACAAAACAAGATGGTCCCTTTATTAAAGGCAACATTTCCTCCTTCATTATATGTACGCGTGTGTATATAAATATCTGTATGTATATATGTATATATGTTTAGTGGATGAGTTACAGGCTTTATGTGAAATGTCTTGAATTGCTGATAGAGGCATTCAAATTTCTGCTGTTTTGTGACCTTTAGTTAGGCAGAACACTGTGTCTTTGGTAGTACGAAGAAAACAAGGATGTTTGTAATGGCAGCGAGTCTCTCCTCAAGGATGATATTTGCACTTCGACTTTTTGGAGGAAAACAGTTTTGAGATCCTTTTCTTAAATGCAAGCAGAAGCAGAGGTCGGGAAATAAAATAGATTTCCTTTGAATGAGGGTGATCAATTAGTGAAGCTTTTCACATCTTGCTGGAATCCTGGAGTAGAAAAAGAACGATTACAAGTGGATGGTCTTGTCTGTGCTATTACCAGTTCAGGATTGTTCCCAGTCATGTACACCCTCCCTGTAAATCGGTTGCAATGTGTCTGTTATGGTTTGGGGTCTCCATTCCCTTTCTGGTTTCGGTGTGTAAGCGTAGACCAGGATTGGGGAGGACAGGCAGGCAGCATGTTGGGGAACTGATCCATGTGGATGCCCTCACTGCAGTGCCTGCAGGTGTTGTGTGGGGACAGTCATGTCAGAGGAAAACAGTTGTATGGGTTATACTTAACCACAAAAAACTAGGGGCTCATCAGAGATCCCTGAGCTGCCCACACCAAGGTACAGGCTGTATGAGATGCAGGGTGTGGGTGCAGCCACCTGTGACCCAGCACCGTACAAACAAATCAGGCAGTGTGGGGTAGGGGCATTATCCATCCACCTCCCTCTGTTCTTGTGGTGCCATTGCAGATTCCAGTTTGGGAGCTTCTGTGCTTAAACCCCAGCTCGGGCTTTCTTGACAGTCCTGTCCAGTAGATGTATCAAGGCCACAGCATCTTCAGGATGCTTAGGTGCTACTCTTGCTGCTGAAAATCTCAGCCCTGTACGGTGGTGCCTCTACACACCCCTGTGCACAGACCACCTTGAGACATGTCATGTGTGGCAGGAGGGCTGCTCTGACACTCTGCTTGCACCCAGACCCCCTTAACTTCCCTGTGCAAAGCCTGTTTATTTGAGATTCGAGCACCACGCGGCATGTGACCTATGAAGAGAATTTTTCACAGCCTAATTCCCCTGAAATCTTTTGCCTGATCTTCAGCACAAGTTTTTTTTGCTTCTCTTAATATTATCCAAATATTTTTTCATTAGTTAATTTTTAATACAGATGTTTTATGTGCAGATCATAGTTATGTTTGCTCAGGTATGACTGTCATTTTGTTAGGTGGCAATTTTGCCTGAGTAAGGAGGCCAAAGCAGGGCTTTAAAATGCACTCCTCATAAAAAATTAAAGAGCTATTCTTTATTTACATATTTACACAACACTCAATCCATCACGTAAAGCTTCCTCTGCCTTAAACCCAAATCTCCGGGGTGTACTCCGTGCCTGGGGAAATTGGATGGCTCAGAGAAATGATAAAGAGATATCTGTCCATCCACCTATCTATCATTTTTTATACCATACTCATTACCACGGTCTCTGAGCTCCTATTACATGTATGGAGCTTTTCCCGTTCCGGTACAGAGCTGGTCAGCAGAGACAGCAAAGCCATCATTATTTTCTGAAGAGGATGAGCCTGCAAAAGGACCAGTTGCTCAGTCTGCAGTGGCCATTTGGCAGCAGCCAGTTTGTACAGAAGACAAATCCCTCTTATTAGCTGCCTGGGAAGTCTGGTTTGGCTTCTGGAAGATGCAGTTCAAATGGACTGTGTACAGAGAGTTAGCCTTAGGTAGCAACATTGCTGCTCTCACATTCACTTCACATCACCTTGAGAGAGAGAGAGGCTACCTCTTCCCTGCCTCCTTGACAGCGGCTTACAGGAGGGGGACTTCAACTCTGAAAAAGCATCAAAAGACCTGGCAACTTTAACTTAGACAGGCTGTCTGAGGGACTTTTCAAATTAACAGAAATAGCTGCATTTTTCATGCTCTTGCGTGTAACTGTTTGGCCACTTTCAGGCCATGTCATCACACATTTGTCTCATTCTTACCCCGGGGTCTACCTGTTTCTTTGCGGAATTCACTTATTGTCTTTTGACTTGTGCTTTAATTTCAAGCTCTGGAGGGTGGTGGCTGTTTATTAGGTTGTTTTCAGGGCCAGCCACAGTGGGGTCCTGATCCTTGACAAGGACCTGTAGGCATTCAGCAGACAAATATTAGTTAACGCTGATCATTACTAAGAATAAAGTAACTTCTCCACTCCGCAGCTCCCTCCAAGGCTGACTCTATTATAGATGTTCTTGCCAGTGATTGTACCAGTGCTATTAGCCATCCTGTCGCCCATTTGTTTTAATCTTTTTTCCTCCTGTATTAGGAGGACAAGTTTCAAATCCTTCTCAGCTTGCACATCATCTCTGTTGGACATACAGCAGCAGCCTGGAATCCCCTGTGCTCCCAGGACGGCTGCTAACTGGGATGCACGACCTGGGCATAAGACTGAGCTGTGAACTCCAGGATCTATAGAGTGGATGGATGCTTCAAACAAACATCTTCTTCTTCTTCCCCTGTTCCTGTGTCATAGACCAGTAGAGCAGCAAGGAGAGGGGTAATTTTGTTCCCCTTTTATTGATAAAGGGTGGAGTGGTCAATCCCAAATCACCAGCTGGAGAACAAGCATACAGTATAAATCTCTGACTTGTCCCTCTCTACCACAACCATCACTCTGATTCAAGTATCCTTCTCATCCTAACCTGGCTCAGACACACTGTAGCCAACTCTCAGCTTTAATTTAGAAATAGATGCAGGCTTCATCAGTTAGTCAGCAGGAATGGCAGCTGGCATTCAGTTCGTGAAATGTATCCAAGAATAAAAGAGGAGAAAGATTGTGTTTTTGAAATAAATGTAGGGAAAAAAATTGTAAGTGGCAAATGAAGAGCTGGAACCCCCCTCAGGCCAGACTTTGACAGGGCTTTGCAAATCATCTGTATCTAAAATTGGAAGGTTTGATTCAGGCTTTCCTGTTCTTCATTTACAGAAACCTTCTGGCATAACTACAGGCCAGCTGAGTAGAGCCAAGACAAAATTCAAAAAGGGACAATTAGTTTAGCTTGAAATGCTTCATGGAAATGTTTCAAGTTTGACAGGTTAGTGGTGGAATTCTGCCCTTTTTTCCCTGGTCAGTGCTTGGGATCCTGTCCTAGTTCTGAGATTCCTTTAAATCTAGAGTCCTTTGCAGCCTTGGAGGACCTTATTTTAAGACTGATGACTGACTGGTGCTCCATAGAGCATGGGTATGTAGTATAGTACTTTGAACTTCTTATTTTCTCTTCCTTTCTTATGGTTGTCTTATGGAGGCAACAGAAATAATCTTCTAGTGATGTACAATAGAAATGCATTTTCTTCTAAAGATTACAGACTGGATTTTCAGCTCTTTCCAACCAGTCTAACTCAACTGATACTTTTGATTTATGCCAGCCTGAGGAAGAAATTGGGCAATTTAAATTTTAACTTCCTCTCCTAGGAACAATCCTTTCATTCCTCAAATCTGCAGATGAAGAATGAAACTCTAAAAAAACCTGCTCAGCCTGGCCCCAGCTTGACTGCAGGACCCTGACAGCAGCAGTCTTGCACGTTGCGGTAAAGAGGCAATTAAAAGTTTTACTGTCCGTTTTATCATCTCGGTTTTTACAATAAGGAGAGCTGTCATTGTTTTAGGATTATTTTACCTATGTCTATTCATTTTGTTTCATCGTCCTTACAAGTCTCACTTCCATTTCGTGCTGCTTGGGCTTCTGCCCTTTTCAACTCCTCACGGATGAGTGGGGAAGGAAGAGCAGAGCAGACTGGCCAACAAATTGGGCAGGGAGAGAATAGGAAAATGTCTTCCTTCACCTAAAAGGAAGGAAAACACTACAATTAATTTATTTTTCTTCTCCATTTTGATTTTGCCTTTGCATCATAGAGGTACACTAGACCATTGTTGCTTACATGATCCATATCCCTCACTGACTGTTTGCATGTATTTTATTAATCCTGGAAATCCAGGCAAAGGTGTGGTCAATATGCCTTGATATAGGTGGGGAAAGCAGGTGAAGTGGGTTTTTAGTCTGGCATTTGGAAGAAAGCAGAGGAAGAGAGGCTGGCAGCGGAGACAATGGGACAAGAAAAGACAGGAGGTGGGAAGGCAGAAAGCAGATATGCAAGTAGATAATAAGACTCTAAAGGCACCTTTGGGGTATTATAAGCTGCTTTGGAGGTTTTGAAAATCCCAGGAAATGTGTGTTTGTACCTTTAGATGCTTGGATTATTGCAAAGTTCTGTGTATTGTAGCTTTAAACTTTATGCTTAAAAATCAGGGACAATCATGCTTGAACCTAGAGGTTTTTCTTTTGTTGACACAAGAAAAGTTCTTTAAATACTTAGTCTGGGGAGAGCCCGAGGATGGTACATTTTCCAGGTGTCACGCAAATTCAGAAGTCTTGCAATTTAAAAACACAGCTAAGTACTGAAAATCTGTTCTGGGAATATTCATTCCAATTTATTAAAGAATGAGGATCCAGCTGTGCTTACTTACCACAATGGTTTGCTTTTGGGACACTTTTCATTTGCTTTTCCAGCAGTTCCTGTATCAGAAACATTGTTTTAAATGTCACAGTTGTCAAATCAATGAACTAAAACAGTATCACATGGCTTAATTTGAACAAGTAATGCACTTGGAATTTCAGATTTGGAATAACAGGCTTCCTGATCTGTTCACTGTCCCTCAGCAGTTGAAAACAGAGAAACCGGAGTAAGGTTAAGCTATGCCCTATCCCATAGTGCTGCACGGAAGAGGGAGGAGGGGAGACATTTGCTGATGTGTTTTACCTGTTTGTAATGGAAGTTCAAATCTCAACCAAAACTCTTCTGCTTTGTCTCCGTCTATCTATCTGTCTATACCTGTCTACCTATCTGTATTTAATTATTAGATTTAGGCTAGAGATTAGGAGGAAGGTTTTCACGGAAACGGTCATTGGGCATTGGAAAAGGCTGCCCAGGGAGGTGGTTGATTCACCTTCCCTGGAGGTGTTTAAGGCACGGGTAGACGAGGTCCTGAGGG
>WAAB01006098.1:0-14954 GCA_013389865.1 Piaya cayana
CTGCTCCTCATACAGTTTGTTCTTCAGACCCCTCTCTGGACATATCCCAGAACCAAACGTCCTTCTTGTTCTGAGGGACCCAAAATGGAACACAGTATTTGAGGTGCAGCCTTGAATATGGAAGGTGACCTTTGGTTTTCACATATTTTCTTTCTCCCAGGATTAATATTTTAAGACCAGCCAACACAGTGCCAGCCTGTATGCTTGTCTCCTGCTCTTTTCTGCCTGGAATGCCTGAGACAGTAAGTCCCCTTTTTTTTTCATTCCTCCTTCACATTGCTTCTGCAATAAGACCCTCATACTTTAGAGTTTCTAGGCACTGCTGTAGAACTAGTAATTATAATAAAGAACAACCCACAACCCCAGAATATGTTTCAAAGTCGTCCCCACCTCAGCAAATACAGGCAGAAATACATTGAGAGTTTTACCCCTACACAGTGCAGTTTCCTACCTTTGAAAGATCCTACCTTCAGATTCTTTATATAATATTATTGTCTCCTTGATTACTGTGGTTTTCATTGTCAAATAGCTTTCTTCAAGGATTCAGCAGTCATTAGTTAATAGTACTTTTCTCAGAACTTTCTGGCTCTCATCTTTATGAGCAGGCAGGAGTTGTTCTGTTTCAATTTACAAAAGGGAAAAAGGTTTCCATAGTCTTGCTGCTCTACCTACACACTTGGGAAACATTGCAGGGAGAGATGCCACTGAAGCACAAGATCCATTAGCAGTCATTTCCCTCGGAAAGGTAGGAGAAATTGTGATTCCCTACACAACATAATGTTGATCACAAGTGAATTCTCATGTCTCCCTTTGGCAGAAGGGAAATGCACTGGATGACTCTCAGCTTTGCAGTCATACGTTCTCTTGCTATGGTTCTAATTAGATTTAACCACTGCCAAGTTTTAGACAAACTTTTCAACAAGTGCCAAAAAAAGGAGATGGTTTTAACAAGGGCTCTGATTCTGTTTTCACAGAGATGAAATAAACTAGGAGTATGTCTCAGCCTGAGAAGCCTCTAAAAGCCATGCCTGTGGCTTTGCATTAAACTCCAGGTATGGACTTCTGAAGTTTTGGGTCAGCCTAAGTTTGACTGTGGCATGACAGATGGGTCATGGCTCCTGGCTCCTCTAGAAAATAAATGGGGGACCTGTTCTGTACTGGTCAAATAACAAGCACCATTTTCATCTCCTCTGTGCCTGGATTTTATGGAGAGGGCAGTGTCTGAGTGCCTGAGTGTATGATGAGCTGGAAAAAAGCACAACCCTGGCCTGGGGGGCTGGTGGTGGCCCTGCAGGGAGCATCGTGAATACTTGGCATCATACTCAGGTAAACCATGGACTCCAGAATGGGAGCAACTCACCTTCCTCTGTCCTGTACCAGCAACACAAGTGCATGACCCTTGACAATGGATGCAATATCTTTAAGTTTTATACCCACAAAACATGGGCCTATGCTTATGATAGTGCAAAGGTCCAGGAAACAGAACTCTTCTACCACAGATGCAATTACTTCAAGTAATTCTTCAAAAACTTATGACTTGAGTGGGGAAATAAGAGAAACAGAAGATGGTAGTATACTTAGCCACAATAACAGCCATGTTCCTGCAATTCTTGGGGTTCAAAAACTAGAGGAGATAGAAGAATGAAAATGTGATACCAATTACTTTTCAAATCCTCCCACACAGCAACTGCTTCTATTGAGCCTTTCTATTGTCAAAGGCCTTCTTTCACTGCAAACAGAGTGGGAGCTCTCGGTGAGCCTTGGCTCCCAGCAAAGATAAAAGTTTGTGGTCAGCTGCAGTGAAAACTTGTTTATGCCTTTGTTTTCCTGTAATGCTGCCTGAATAGGGGACTTGGCTTGGCTTAAGTGGGCCTGGTTTTGCAGTGAGTGAGATGTAGTGATTCCCTAATTTGCAAGTTGGCTCCTTCCCATAAGAGACACCCCATCCCTCTTCTGAACTTAACTGGCAAGTCCTTACTAGACCTTCAGCCATACTGCCTGCAGGTCTCCAACTCGCAGGGTGGAGGAGGTGGATGATAAAAACTGACCATAGACCATGAGGGTCATATGCTTATTCCCATCACCTCAATGCCAGTGAAATCCCAATTGCTGATTGCAGCTGCTTTGTAGTTCCCAGCCAACATTTGATCAATACAACATCTCTACCATCAAAGCTACTGGAATGAGCCTTTACACCTCTAACCGGACCACACCTGGACTTTAACAAAGTTAGTTCCTGGTTCTGAATCTTGCTGCTTGAACTCACTTCTAGTTCTTAAATGATTTTTTTAATTGCATTCTCTAGGAAACATGATCAGAATGTCAGTAGAAATACCTGAATTTAACTTGAAAAATTTGATGACAAAATATGAGCAATTAACAAAAGAATCCTGGTAAAAAACAGATTGTTAATACAGGGTTTTTTTTTTCTTTGAGAATTTTAAAAGGCAGAGCTACAGAGGTCCAAAGAATACACATTGCAGAGTATTAAGGGAATTTTCTAGTTTTCCATAGCACTTCTGAAAGTTCTACACTGCCAGAGAAAAGAGAGGAGCAAAAGATGTGCTGATACTCAAGACAAAAGGGTTTGTAAGCCAGTTGCTATACATATTTTTGTTTCAGGAATGAAAAAATGGAACAAGTACTATTAGTAGTAAAGCCACTATGGTACCAGAGACTAAAGAAATGTTTGAAGATACCCTTACTTCAACTAAATACTTTGACAAATTATTTTAAAAGATTTATATAAGCATGTATAGATTAACAGTGATGACAACTGTGCTGTATTGTCTGCTCTGGTATTTCTGTGTGAGAATATTAAGTATAAAGAAGAAGTACAAAAAAGTAGTGCCATTGAAAATTAGTTTAGTTTGGCAGTTCTCATTATTGGTCAGGAAGTTGATAACTGAAGGATAATTAAGAAGTGAAAATGTGTCTTAAAATAACTTGTTAAGCAAAGAATCCATCTTTTTGAGTTTCTTTATCTGAAGAACAGCTCCAATATTTCTCAGAGCTGCAATATGCTACATCTTTCCTGCTTTCTGTTACAATCTACTGAGGAAAACAGTTTCTTAATAGGCTGAATTTAGTGGACTTACGTGGAAAGACTTAATCATAGGACTAAAAGAGAGGTCTCTGTAGCCAAAATGATCTCTGTACACCTGCTAGGAAGGTGATAGCTTGACGGAGACACTGCAGAAAATACGATTCCCAGGGTTTTAGAATAATGAAATGCAGAAAAAAGCTGGCTTGGGAATTTAACGGGGGGGCTTTAAGAGCTACCTTTCAAACTTAGTTGTAGATCCAAACAAAATCTCCTAAAAGAGAGAAGCTGGAAATTTGCACCTGTATTTATTTAAAACACAGTTTTCCATCTTCTCTCTGGTCCCTTGACAAGAAGTGTGACTTGAACATGAATTCTGGGTATTGAGGCTTTACTATACCTATTTTTGTTTTCATCCTGCCCTTCAGCATCTTCAGAGCTGAAAGTTGTCCACCACCTCCTCATCCCATTTGCCTCTCTGTATGAGGATTGGTGGGGCAAGTCTTCAGCTAGACTGGTTTGGGGCCCCACAGCATCACAGGCATTGCAGCAGGGCACACAAGATGTGTCCAGCTAGTGTCTCACTGCTCCCCACTCAGACAGATGCTGTGCATCTTTCAGAACTGATGCATTCAGAGACCTTTATAGCTGCAGGGTAATTACTCTGACCGAAATGGTCTTAGGATAAACAGCATGACATTCGTCGGCTGTTACATGATGGTTGTAATGAGACTTCAGGGACTCCTCACACAGTATGGTGGATACAGTTGGGCTCAGGAGAGCACATGAAGAGGGAGATCGGCTCTATATAGACATGCACGTCAACAACATGAGCTCAAATCTTTCCTATCCTCAGTGCAGGTAATTATGCCCTCCCACTGCTTTAAATAAAAATACATTCTTCTCTTTTAAACAGTCAGATTTTGATAACTTTTTTCAGCCCACCTTAGCTCATATCAATCAGGCTTTACGTAACAATGGTATTTTAGGAAGTGAACCTGCTCTGCAGAAGAGCTATTAGGAAAGACCAACTTAAAAGGAAAAATCCAACATGAAATGTTATGATCTGACTATGGACAATATTTTCACCAGTAGTAACCAGAAGGAAAAGCTGACCCAGAGAGAGAATCTGACACAGAATAATCCTTAGTACTAAGTAGGATTTCATTTCTTAGAACAGTTTCTGGCCTCAATTCTGCTTTCATTTTCAATGTACTACAGAAGAGGGCAGTATAACCTCAGTATTTTTCAGGTAGTAATAAGAACGTTTCTCTGGTCACACCAACAGCATTGAACCTTTAATTGGTGTTTCTTTTAATACAGTAGGCAATAAATTATTTAAGAGTGGAGCTGACCTGCCAAATCTCCAGCAGTTGATATTCAGGAGAATTTTCTATTCTGAGTGTTTTAAAAACATAGAACTGAGTGTCTTCTTTCACTTTGCCCATTCTGTCTGTACAATCTGTAAATCCAGCATCTATGTTCTATGTGAAATATATACATGATAAATGCAAAACAACCAAATGCAGGATCAGAGCTTAGTAATGAATAAAGCAGACAATCACAGCCCAGTACTTTTACTCTCATGGAATAAGTAACAGCCCGGTTCTCTGAGAGCCTTCCTTCTGCTCATTTTCATTAATCTGAACATTCAGCTGTGGAGGTGGATGGAGCAGGTAGAGGACTTCTGATGAAAGACCCTTAGGCATTGCTTCCAGATTTAAAAAATCTCTGTAAGTTATAATTCTAACATAAACTTGGCAGAACCCTGTGGAAAGGTAGGCATCATTCCAGGTTGATGTTTAAAAATGTAAGGGTGTAATAATCTTGTCTGCTCAGATTGACCTCACCACCAGTGAACCATAACAATTTCCAGTCATAATATGATTTACTGTGCAGTGGCAGCATCGCTGTGTCTCACCTGACTTAAGGAACAAGTGCAGGAAGGTTTCCAGATGGAGGTTTTACTCTTAATCAACCTGATACTATGAGGAAAACATAAAAGCTCTCCAGTCTCTTTCCTCAAGACTTTGAAGAGTTAAGTTTGCAGAACAATTTGTGCTCCTTTCTTTCCATAGCACTCTTTCCCTTACATAATACTTTGGCTTTCCTTACATAATAGTAACTTTCCAAAATCTCCTTTAATTACCTTTTTTAATGGTTTGAATCTCTCAAAAGACAAATTTCGGTGAACTATGATGGGAAACTTCAGACAACTTGTGGACGTTGAGTTTGCAAAAGGGAAGAGAAAAGTTTCCTCCAAAAGCTGGAAGGAAGGGGATGGAATTACTATATATATTATCCTAAGCTTAAAGTTATATGTTGACATTTCAAATGTACTCAGTGAGACACTTGAATAAAAGTAACTTTGAAAATCCTTTGAAAACAGGATACCGCAGGGTCTGTAGGTGGTTACACTCCAATAGAGAATTTCATAGAAGTGTTTAGCAGGGATAGTGCTCTAATAAAAAGAGTCTATAAAAAGAAGTTTCTGTGAAATTCTTTAGGATTTAACAGCAGAAGAGGGAAGAAAGAGGGAGAGAGAGGGAAACAGGGAGAGAGATTATGTGACTTAAGTAATGTCTGCTGGAAATTGCATGTTTTACAATCTTGTGTAGGTGGACTCTAAATGTTTTAATGATGCAAACGTCAGACTCAAACTTCAAGTACCCTGAAGTATGAAACGTTCAGATGAAGGGCTGGAATTTTTGCCCATCTGTAGCAGAATTGTACTGCTATTTATAGACTTGCTTTTCTCAAATATCTGAAATGCTTTCTTTGCTTCTCATAAGCAGGCATGCCTATAATTGAATGCTACTGAGTCATCTGAATACACTGCAGTTATCCTCAAATTGACAGGAAACTGAAATCCTACCTTATACCTATGAAATAGCCCATGTAGGTAATAGCCTAAAAGCACTGTCTTTCGGAAAAATATTGCAACTCCTTTATGAAAGGCAATTTTGTAGGTCTTGAACTTGGAGATACTGTGCTGTTCCAGTGCTGGTTTTGAAGTTCTCCTCTAGGCTCTGCCAAACTTCTCTTTCACTTGCAGATTCTGCTTGCTTTATCCTGTGTTTGTTAGGCAGGTTCATGACTGCATTTGCTGGGGAGAATTGTATTCAGAGAAGGCAGTTTTTAACCTACCCACACAGTTAACCTGAAAGCATCCTAGAAAATGTGCTAGTTAAGTGCACTATGTACATTTACTTTGTCAGCTGTTTTTCATAGATGTCACTTGAGCAGTCACTGCATAAGCACTCTCTGGTTGGTTTAGGTTTGTTGTAGTTTGAAATCCTTGTCAAACTTAAACAATGTTTGCGAGCAGGGAAATGTGACCATCAGCCAAGCTCATCATAGAACACTATAGAAAGAATATCCACCTGACATTACAGTACGGTACAGAGAGAATATTATTGTCTGGAATAGCTGGAATTGTCTATTGGCCCAAATTTCTTGACAAATAAATCACATACTTACTCCAAAGGAAGATGTGCAGTACCTTTGTTACTCTTGTCATCCTAGGGTTTTTTCATGGCATCTAAGAATAAGTTGTATATTGGCATTAAATTGAGACAGAAGTGTTTAGGGACACGAGTGCTGATTAAAACCAAACAAGAAACACAGGAGAAAATCTCTTCCCTGTTTCTTTATACCTCTTTCTGCATGTGTTACAGACTGTCACTAGGAGGCAGTTGAGTCACAGACTATGTGGTTCTTCTCACTTCTGTAAATTTTTTTTTCTCACAACCTATGTTTCCCAGGCTCTGGCAGCTGTGCCACTGACTTTGCCAGTCTCAGAGTGACCTGGAAATATGACTTATCCAGATGATACAGAGATGTCTAATATAAACCTTACCCAGTAGCATTTTTGCCAATTTGAGGTTAAGGAGCTTCTGGTCCCTGTGCACATCGCATTCACATAGAATAGCAGTCCTCTAGGGAATCTCGCTGTGCTGTGCACCATCTACACAGCACTATTTTTCAGATGAGACTGCAAAAAACTCCTTCTCTGACCTATTGCCATCAGAGTTTCCCTGATTATGTCTGGCAGAGCAGTAACAGACCAGTAAAGCTGGGCATGTTTTAGGCTTTCCACTGCATGATGCAGCATGAGGACAAAATTCCTCAGAGTCCTGCCAGATTCTAGCCACAATAACCTCAACCAGAGAAAAATCAGTCAACACTTTCCTAACTAAACATATACTGTGCATGTCATTAATGTGAATGAATGTAAGTGTAAGCACCTTAATTTCTTCAGGAAGAACTTGCAGAGATCAGCCCAGCCCTTCAGGAAAATTAAGTAAATGTCTAGTTCTCAGCACCTAGATTCCTCATAGAGCCTTAAAATTGTGAGGTACTGATGGTAAAGGAAAAATCCTTCTAACCGGTAAACAGAAAAATGTTACACCGTGACTTGGTTGACCCTTCACCACTAAACAGCAGATCCAGTTGTAAATGTCAAGTACTGTTTCCTTCTGCTCTCCACATCATGGAGGGCAGCATCAAGAATCAAAGCCTGGCTGTATGGACATATATTTAAAAAAACATGTTGAGACCTCAATGTACTTAAAAGCCTTGCTGGACAAGAAGAGTTTTTCAGCTGAGGAAGGCTGATGCTTCTAGAAGAGGAAGCATGGACTTGATGTCTAAGTTTGCACACACAGTGAGGGGAAGCAGGGAAAGAGTGTCTGGGGGCAATATGCAAGCATATGGTACAAAGTGACTCTACAAATACGGGTGAAGACTACAAATAAAATAATGCAATCATGAGAAAAGATCAGCTTGCTTATAGGTAACACGAGCTTAGAAAACACTCCTGTTTCCTAAATGATACAGTGAGAATTATTAGCTCTGCTTCGCTAAGAGTGTTTCTTTGGGTTGCAGAGGTGAAGGCTTATGTTTCTTATTTTTTTTCAAACTTGTTAAAAATGAGAAACTGGAGGGCAAGCTCCAGAAAATGATCACAGCAGCAACTGTAGTAACTCATGCTGAAATGTGCCCTTGTTTCTCGACACTAGACATTGCTCACTAGAGGGCACCAACACCTCATCTTAGTGCCAAACTGCTATGACCGGCAAAAATTGGAGTTCGTAGGGAAGAAAGCTAAAATAGCCGCCGTTCACAGCAAGGAATTAGTATACAAGAAAATAATAATTGTAAATAATAACAATAAACAAAGTTGCTCTAATGAAAATTTAAAAAATCATGTCAAAGATTAGGTTTCCAAGTTTGTGTTCAACAAGGAAACCTTCCTGAATTTAGTTGCAAACATACACAATATAAATTAAGTGTATACAATAAATAAAATCAAATAAATTTGAAAAAGGGTAAAATTATCTAATTATAACTATGTATACACAGTTTGATGAAGCAGAAAAAATCAAGTAAGTACTGGGCAATTAATTAATGAAATTGTGCTGTACTTCAAGACACTTCAGAAATGAATGGAAGCAGCTCAGCTTGAACCTGGAAGGATACTGCAGGTGGGTGTTTCTTAAGCTTATGAAATTTGCTTCCCTTTATATTTAGAAGAAAACCAATTTCACACTCTTCATCAGTACCAGGCAAGTCCATTCCACATTCCCATCCCCACAGCTGTGCTGTGCATCACAATATGACAGGCAGCTGCTGTTCGGCTCACACAGGTACCTTGGTACTTGCTGATTTGATATACAGTACTGCGGGATGTGGTAGTATACTGCAGCAAGCCCTGTTGTACCCCAAACTAGCCTAACCCAGTCAATCTGGGACTCACTACTTGTCCAGCCTCCCAGCACTCTTCTAGACTTTAAGCCCTAAAAAAAGAAAAAGTCAGAAATACCCTAAACCACAATTCAAAACGGAGTGCCTTGGAACAGGCTCTCCTGAAGCCAGAAAGATAACAAGGCCACTTAATCATCCAAAACTATGTGGCCTCAGCTTTTCTCCCTCAAGGACGTAAACATCTCTTTTTAACCAGACTTGGCAGCAATAGACTTTCTCCTGGATTCCAACTTTCTAAAGCATTCATAGAAAAGCTGATCCTTGCACAACCTCACTGAAGTGCTGGTGCCTGTGAGGGTGTGAACAACCTGTGGATTAAAGCACTGGCTGGCACATAGGGAAACCAACATCATACAGGGGCACAACTTGAATGTGTGTCTGGGGCACCGCATTTGAGTACCCTTTACACTGCAGTATCCTCCTTTTTTTGCCTGAAAAGTACTTTGGGGAGAAAGAAATATATCTATGCCCACAAGTCTTAGCAGTAAAAGGACTAGAAAATAGGAGGAAATATACAAGAAATGTAGGAAAAAATAAAACTGACAGGACACCTGAAAACAGGCTTTCATCACATAAAATGAGACAGGCCAGTGATTCTTCTGCAAGTATTGGGAAGGCTGAGGGGCAAGATCTGCCTGAAGGTGGCCTGTGTCATCAGACCCAGGTGAATATGAGCAAAACCCAGACTTCCCTAATAGAAACTCAAGCACAGTACTCTATACCCCCCAGCTCCAACTAGATGCTTATGAAGTTTAGTTGGCATTTTATGAGTACCAGTAGTTGGTCATATGCCTCTACATGAGCATCCTGATGTCTATTTCTCTGCATGTTCAATAAGGTTGGGGGACTTGTCTCCAAAGCATCAATACCAAGGGGGCGAAGGAGCATTAACAGTCTCCTGGTGGAGCCCCATGCATTAACTTTCCAATATCCATCCCCCACCAAGTGCTGCTGAGGCCTCAGTTTGGACATGGGTTTGAAACTGCACTTCAGGGAGCAGAAAGGTGAGGTGGGCTAGACCCAGAGCTGAGCAAGAGAAATGCAGAAGGCTGGCAAATATGATCTGTGAGGAACAACCAAAGTACCCTCTGGCTAGCCTTGAATAGCAAACACCAGAGTGTACTGAAAACAGATCCAGAAACTGTCCATGAAATATATAGAAGGGTACCTCATTTCAGTGACATGCAACAAGATTTCTGCTGAGAAACCTTCCCATGGTAATTTTATCAGTTTTAGAAATCTGTCTAGAATCACAGGGGCAGTGAGCAAAAAAAGTCTAGTAGTTTTATTGGGTTCTTACAAGTGAGGAAACCAGAAGCAAGGACCTGATCCCTTGACACTGAAGTATTGCAGTTTTAACTTCAGATAGGAAATTCTGCCAAAACCCCCTAAAATGGGGGGCACATTGTATTTTAGCCTGAATACCAGTGAATACATTTGAGTTGCCACACTCCTTTCTGGATTCTAGGTGTATGAGATGCAATTTCCTCTTCCCTCCTCCAATGCTACCCCTGTTTCATCCAACTACAGTCCCTGATCCATTTCCATGGTGCAAATCCAGGCTCTAGCAGCAGGGTACTTCAACAAGTGTCCTGAGCAAATACTTCAAGGCAAGACCAAAGGCCCAGGGTAAAAGTAATCATCAGCCTGATCTTTAGCTTGCCTTTTTACCCTTAAAAGGCATTAGCAAAGTCAACCTGAGCACCAACACACACAGGATGGCCCACGGGTTATCAGGATCTCCTCTGTTTATAATGGTCCTATCACAGTGACATCTGAGTCACACTGAGATGCTAGAAAGAAAGAATTTAGTAGGTAAACTTTGGGAACGGGGGAAGACATCTCACTAAAAGAAGTCAAGACTACATAATCCAATGTGAGAAGAGAGCCCAGATCAGGAGGGGGAAAACTGCTCCACTTTGGCCACAGTAGTCAGGAGAAAATGCCTAGAATAGCAATGCCTAGAAGGAAGGAAAACAGCAAAGCCAAGGAAAATGGGCACACTGGGTACACAATGCAAAAGCACCGAGTCACTCCCTTTCTCTGTATGCATATTTGTTTCTATTGTGCAGATTTGTTTTTGCTTTGCTTGATAGTTTTCCACACTGACCTTCTAAGGACAGACATGCTAGGGAATTTCAGATGGTGCTGTAATGTCTTGGCCATTGAAAACTCTTACTTATTTTGTCTGAAACGTTCTGTGGGTGCTTTCTTTAGCAGCAGATCTGTTCTAATAACAGATTATTATTTAATTTATATCCAGCATATGAGCTGGCTGGCAGGAACATCAGGTAATTTTAGAGAGAGAAGATTTTTTTTTAATAGTCACTAATTTGGTAACAGCAACTACTTTGTCTGTGAGCTGTTATGCTCCTAGTGATTCCTGTTTTCTCCTTTTCTTACTCCTAGTGTTCATTCTGTCATGGTGAGCACTATGTAACTAGAGAGGAAGAACATAGGCTGAGAAAAGAAGTAAAGCAAGATTTTTCTAATCCTAAACACACGGTCAGCTACTGCAAAAAAAAGGAAAATTCAAAGCCCAATGACCATCCAGGGAAGTTGCAGAGTCCTCCAAGAGGTCCTTTTGGTGCTGATGAGAAACTTGAGGGGCTGTGTATGAGCCCAGCTCCAAGAGCAAACAGCCACTAGAGTACTAGTGGGAGCAAAAGTCCTGGTCGTGCCCTCCTCCCTTGCTCCAAAAGGTTTTGTAGTGTTGCTGTCCTTCCTGTGGCTTCCCTCCCGTAACTCAAAGTCACCATAACTAGCCTAGGAACTAGACGCTTAACATTGGGTTTGTGAGCTTGAAGTGAGCATGAAGCAATGACCTCAAACGCTCATCTCTCATCTTCCTGTGCAAATTAAAATTGTAATTTTGAGTGCTGGTGAAGGAGCCCAAGGAGCATCTTAAGGACACTGCTGAAGGGGGAGCAATATGCATTAGCCATGACTTCTGCCTCTCCAGATAGTTCTGATTCCGTTAAATCGGTACACTGCACCAGCATGGGAGTCTGGTTTAGCTATGTATGGTAGAAATTTGTGGTTTGTGTCAACTGGGAGCCTGCTAGCCCTCCTGATGCTTCTCCTCTTCTCTGCCATGGTTTGCCAACCCTTTGTCCAGGGGTCTTTGCCAACAAAGGAACTCTGAACCCTGCTGTGCTAGAGTTGCTTACAGCTGCCTGCTGTCTGAGTCTCTGGTTTATACACTTCATTCATTAGCTAGCACAACCCCATCACCTCCAGTTTTCAAAGCAGTTCAAGACTGCTTTTCAACATGCACTGCATTTCAGTCTTAAAAGTGGTTATTTAGGACCAAGTCATCCTTCTTGAAAAGTGGCCAGAGCCCATACTATTCTCGCCTGCCAGCATTCCCAAAATCTGCTGCTCATTCTTCCACCCAGACCTCATTTTTTTTTCTCCTGTTTTAAAACTTCGTGAAACTCAAAAATAGGTCCCTGTAAGTTCAGAGAAAACCCCTAAAACAAAAAAATAATGCAACAACAAATCAGATAAGATGAAAACAGAAAGGGAAAGGGGGGAGGGCATGCCACAAATTATATCACTGTCAACATGGAAATGCTTAAAGAATGCATATTGAGAAACAACAGGAATTAAGAGGCCACAGCTGTGTGATGAGAAGTGATAAGAAACTACCATCCTTTAATAAGGCATCCTAGGAAACATGCTTCAAATGCCCTCTTTCCGGGGGAGTGGGGGTGGAGGTGGGGAAGGCCTCCCTAATCTCCAAGCAAACAGTATCTGCAAAAAAAGAGTCATCATCATAAAAAAACCCCACAAACTAGGATTCATTTATTCTTTTTGTTCAGGATTAAACCAGAGTGGAACTGAATCAATAAGCAAATAAAATACATATAGGCAAGACTTCTGAGACCATCAAGGGGAAAAGGGGAAGAAAAGAAAGGGAGGAGGGTTGGTGGTAAATAACAGTATTAACTCTGCAATTGTTACTACTCTGTCAACAAACATACTTCAGGGATTTTCTTGTTAAGCCAGGGGAGTGTATAGTGGTGGTAAAGGATTTCAACCCTTCACGTTTATTTAAAGCTGTCCACACACTTTGACTAAAATGCATATGAAAAACTCTCCACAGGCTTCTTTCGTTTTGCAGGAGACTTAGGTAAACGTCTCTTTTAGCAGGCATTTGTTTGCTTGAATTTTATTTTCCTGAGGCTTTTTTCCCCTTTTTTTTGGCTGCTGTGCAAACTTTTCACATAAAAGACAGAGAAAAACACTTTCACTCCTGCTGGGGTTTAAACATACTGTTCTTTTGGTTATTTATTTATTTTCAGTGTTGGGTTGAGGACCCAAGCACTTTGCAGAGCAGTCTAAATGCAAATATATCTCAGCTCTACAGCCTGTTCTTTTAATTATACTTTGGTCTTCTGAATTGTCTGTAACACTGCCAACTTTAACCATGAGTTGGGAAATAGTTCATGGCCTAATTAAAAGCCCAGCTTCTGGGCTCTTGGGATTGTGTGCTGTTTAGTTTCCCTTTAGAGAAAGGATGCCTGTGCAACTATAGGAAAAAGCCTGAAAGTGATACCTGAATGCACCCAAGAGGCTGGAATGCCAGAATGTAAGTAAAAAGACTCTCACATTCTTTATGATATTTAAAACAAGAGCAACACCACTGAGGATCTGTGAAATGCCAGAGTTGATAAGAACAAGTTTGCATAACACTGTAGAAGTTTAATATGTTGATTGAAATCAAACAATTAACAGTAAAAAAGCATAAGAAAAATTAAAAGCAATAGAAAAAATGTTAAGCAATGGACTGAAATTGTAAACATACTAGTGCCTCCAAATTTTGCTTTTTAAAATTAAAATTGTGTCAATTATGCTGAATACTGTAAGAAAAGAAAATCAAAGCTTTGAAAAATACTGTAATCTAGAGTGAAGCTCTTGAATTATACAAGTAACTCATAAGCACAGGCTGATTTTCAGAGGCAACTGGTTCTGTCCATGATAGCAAAGTGCATTACCCTGGAAAGCTGAGCCGTGCTGGTAGGTGCCTTGGTACAGACTCTGGTACCAGTATTATCCATTCATTACAACCAACCAAACAAAAGTTTTCTTAGTGGAAGTTAACTTCCTACCCCAGTCACATAAGTTATGCTGAGGTTATGAAGGCAAATATTTATCATTTGATAATGGGTTATGATCCGCTGACCTTGGAATTACTCTTGATGGCAAGTAAAGCATAGTTGTTAAAAGCTGTTGTTATAAGCAGGGAGCCAAGCTGGACAAAAGTTTCCTGTGTAATTTATATGAGGTTGCTCTGGTGCAGGTTTTGTTTGTTTGTTTGGGTTTTTTTCTTTATTTATTTTTATGCTTTCTGGAGAGACATGCTCTGGTGGTTGGTAGGAACTACAGGTTATCTTGCAAGATCTACTTATCAGCTGCAGCTTCAGACATCCCCATGCTTTGTGCCTGCAATGGTTGTGAGGAAGGGTGGCTAAAGGGATGCCTTACAATTTTTTCACCTTTTGGACAAGATAAGGGGAGTAAGAGAGAAAAAGATCAGAGCTGTATGTAAGACACCCGGACAGGCTATTGAAATCTTATTTGTTTTCTTGCAACCTGTGTCCATTACTACATCAATAAATTTGAGACTCTGGATTTTTTATAAAAATACTGACTTCATCTACTGTAATCACAGAGTTTGCAAACACCTGTACTGGACCAAGTGGTCTTTTTTGATTTTTTTTTAAAAGTCTGGCTGCAGAATGCTGGGACAGAAAATTATCATGCTCTTTACAAAATACTTCTCCTTTTACCTTGAAAATAGAATCTATTAGAATAATAGATGAGAATAGTAGATTAGAATAATAGAATAATAATAGAATCAAACCTGAATGAAGGCATTGATCTCTATGTTTGCCTTTCACAAACAAGTCCAGTTGGGTCCAGCCCTGTTCAATGTCTTCATCAATGACTTGGATGACGGCATTGAGGGTACCCTTAGCAAGTTTGCAGATGACACTAAGCTGGGTGGAAGTGTCAATCTGCTGGAGGGTTGGTAGGGTCTGCAAAGGGATCTGAACAGGCTGGACTGCTGGGATGAGTCCAATAGCATGAGGTTTAACAAGGCCAAATGCCAGGTCCTGCACTTGGGGCACAACAACCC